>VZTL01011118.1:8896-34392 GCA_013400535.1 Scopus umbretta
AAAAAAAAAAAGCAGATGTCTTACAGGGAGTAAACGTCTGTGTTAAACCAGTAGCAGAATAATCCTATTGGCTTAAATTCAGTGCTTTGACTGGTCTTTGAATTTTCTAGCATGGTGGATTGAGTAGGGGTAGTTCTGCCCTCTGAGCATCTGAGGTTCAGATGCAAGTCTCTGAATCTTTGCTTTCATTCTGAGCCTCTAATGCTCACCCATTGAACTATATGTTTTAGACATGTTGGATATTTTGACCAGATGTATAACTGGAGTTACTTTATTTCTTGCATTTATTATGGTCTAAAAAGAAAATTATACATTATATATGCTGACCTCAGAGTATATAGAGAGTATAATTTTGCTGGGAGACATATCTGTTGAAACAGGAAGGACATTTCAAAAAACAAAACTTGAAGCTCATACCAGTCACCTAGAGGAACAACATCTTTCAGAAGCAGAATTGCCACCTGATTTTATGATAGCTTGGGCTTTGTATAGACACATTAAAAAAATATGCAGTTATTTTAACTGATGTAAGCACTGAGCTTGAAATAATTTCTGCCAGAACATTCATGTTATGGGTATACCAGGAACTCTTGCTCTGAACCTGTGTATGTCAGTTGTAACGGTGGTTTGAAATCTCTGTACATAAGGCAATCAAAAAATCAAATTTATGGGGGGTTTTGGGTATAAAACAACGGGGACGAATGTGTTCCATTGTCTCCCTGCTTTATAAATTGTTACTGGTGGGCAATTTCTTTATAATCCCCCAGTGAAGGCTGTCCCAGGTTTCAAAGGGCTGTTTGCCTGTCCACAGCATGTGTCTGTTCAGTCCGGAATGTGTTTTTTCACTGACTTTCTTTAAAAAGGCCTGGGAAACAATCATCCGTAACAGTGCTTGGCTTGCTGTCTTTGTAAGCTGCTTCTCATTCTGGAGCATCCCTGCTTTCCAGTTATGTGTGCCCCTCTGAGCCTGATTGTGTAGCTATTTTTTCCTGGTAAGTTGAACCTCCTCATGGAATGTCTCCTTCCAGGGGATGAAAAGGAGCCTGGCAGCCACCATGCCGGTTGTGCAAGGTGGTGCCTCTTGCTTCTGTAAGTGGGGTAGCTTCTGAATGCTTTTTTAAAGTCCTGATTTATTTAGTAGAATTAACTGCTCTATGTACTGCTTTGTATTCTGCTATGAAACACATCTATCTTGCAGCACTGTACCACTTCTAATTTATTTTCAAATAAATATAATACAAAAATGATGTATAAGCAGAATCTGAATTACTGAGAGATTGCTGGAATGTTTTGATTATTTATTTCTTTAATTAATTCCATCGAATGTATTTATCCCATTTTATTTTGAGCCTGACCATGGTAACTGCATTAGTATACAACTATGCCTAAAATGAGGAAGTGTCAACTTTTAAGTGGCATTAATTGGTGGGTATTCCCAAGGAACTTCACTCCTTTCCTTAACCTGCTCTTTGCACAGTGACTACAAACTTGCATGCAAAACCCCTGCAGCTGAAGATATAGCATAGGTAGACCAAAAACTTATATAATTCTGCCTTTAAAATGAAAATGTGTATATTACATGTGAAAAACAGTCCGGCATTATAAAAACTGATTATTGAACTGACAAAGTAGGTTAGTACAGAAAATACTGGAATTTGCCAGAATTAGAAAAGCTCCAGTGTTGCTTTTCCTGTTAATGTCTACTTTTGTTTCTTGCTAGAGCTGTGCACCATGTGATTTTTTTTTTTTTTTTTTTTAATGTTAGCTAGATGTTCTTTATTTTAAAGACCTATGCATTTTTTTGGCCCAGGATGTAGTAACTTGGGCATCTGAGGAAGGGGTAGTATCAGAGAAATGTATCTTGCCCTTCTTGCCTGTGAAACTGTTAAACCCTTACTTAACAGTTCAATTTGGGTGAACAAAATTAAAAAGGAGTCCTTGAGGAGCAGTTTTCATGGCCAAGAAGTTTGGTGTTCTGTAAAAACCCAGGAACAACTTGCTGTTGCTTAAACTGCAATTTACAGTGTTCGACCATGTGTTTAATGCTTTTGAGGAAGAGTGTGTGGATGACTGAAGTATCAGAAGTTGACTGTCAAAACATGCAGTAATCCAGCCCCGATTTCTATGTCAATCATAGTGCTGTAGCTGCTAAGCATTTGCCATGGCAGGTGCTGGGTGTTGGTTTGGGATTCCAGACGCTGAAATGGTATTTGTTTCAGTATCTCTCTTTCCTTCCCCCCCCTCCCCCCCCCTTAGGAACTTAAGTTGCCTGTGTATAAGGCTCATTCACCACAGATCGGGATGCGACGATACTTCATTGATCTTTTGACTGTCCTCAGCAACCGTTTCAATCTCTGTCCTACGGCCCGGCATCTCGCTATCTATTTATTGGACCTCTTTATGGATCGCTATGATATCACTGTCAAGCAACTGCACATCACTTCATTTGCCTGTCTTCTCCTAGCAAGTAAGTTGGCTGCTGTCTATTAAGGCTTTTTTTTTTTTTTTCCCTAAGCAGATGGTTGTTTTCCTTATAGAATATGTGTTGTTTTCTCTGTGTTAACAGCTTCCACCTACTTAGGGTAAGGCCTAATGAAGTCCACATCAAGGCATAAGCAGTTTGTTAATAAACTGCTCAACTGCATAGCTTGCACTATACATCTATACGCTGCTGTCATTGTGCAGAGGAAGTTTTGGCAGCTGAAGCTGGGTCAGTGGAAGGGGACAACGAAGATCAGGGGGTGATGGGGTGGGAAGGAAGCAGCAAGACTGGGAGAGGTTAGTTCCAAAGAAGAGTAGGGAATGACATCTGTGTAACATGTAGCCTCTCCTGGAGATCTGTCCTTGCACAAACTGTGCCTCTGTTGTGATCACTGGGCAAATTTGCACTTGCAAATCAGAGGTTTCTTATACAGGGGCCAAAGGAAAATTTGCTTCTCAAGGTACTTGGTGGATGTGTTGATGATGCTGGAATGCATATGGCTTGGTCTGGACTCGTATCAAATAGCTAGGCATTGCTCTGTAATACTAAAGTTTCAGTATTGGCATCCATTTAGCAAATGATCTCGAACATTTGTTATTAGTGCTTTTTTGAAATCATCTCGGCAGCCAGGGCTGTGCAAGTGGAGGGAAGCAAGACTGGTGCCTCACAGGATTGCAGTCTACCCTTGCAGGCTTATGAAGTCTGTTTCTACGTTACAGAGAAATTATCCTGCTATATGGGAGCCATGTAGAGCAATGCACTATTTTGGACACCAGAAGTAATGCAAACTCTAGCATTAATGGCTGAAAAGTACAAGTAGTTGTATTGGCTAAGGTAAAAAACACTATGGAGAGCCAGAAGCTACTGAGGAAAGAAGGTGACACTATATGTTTACCCCTCAGGACATGGGATTGCTACTGCTTTTCCTTGCTCTTTGTGCTCTGAAGAGCTTAATCTGCAGAGGTAATGGTAAAATAATAAAAACCCCTATATACTTCATGTATTTAAACATTGCTGTCTATCTGACTCCAGAGAAGCTGGTGAATTATGTGGAGCAGTTACTGGTTCATGTTGCAAAAAAAGGCCAATATAAAAATCAGAACGAAGAACAACATTAATGTTTGCTGTATGTGCCGTCTTACGGCAGCTTAAGTGACTCTCAGATATTGCAGTTCTGCTGACCTGAACCTTTGGTGAGCTCCTTCAGACTGGTAGATTGGTGGAAAACCATTCCAGCTGAGGAAGCATTTTCTTTATTTACCAGAGGTGTGTTTTACTGAGGGGTCAGAGAAGGTTCAGGCTGGTGCAATGAAGGGGAGAAGGGCTAGGGCTGATTTGTAAATTGTATGAAACTGTACCCTTAATTTCAAACCCATCAGACTGAATGAAACACCAAGTTCAGGTAGCCTGGAGACTGATGCCTGCCCAGAGGTGCACTCCTTCAGCTTTCAGACAATCTCTTTTTTGGTAACCTCATAACTACAAGATGCCTTGCAGCATTGCTGTTTTTTTGGGTCTGGTGTTTGGTTTTTATTTATTTTCCCAAGTGCATGGATGAACGTTACCTTCAGGAAAAGAGAATAGGATTTTCTTTAGATAAACTTGACATTTTCAAGTATAGTCCTCCTCCTTTTTTTCCCCCAGCATAAAATTGATGCTTCAACAATCCTTCTAGTAACTGTTCCTTTGGATTTAGAGGAAGAATTTACAGCTATAGCTTACATTTCCAGTGCTACAGAGATAGGATGAAAACAGTACCCTCAAACTTGGTATGAATTGTCAAAGTTGGTATACTGGTAAGATCTTGGGCAGAGGTTCGCTATATGAGACTGGGAGAGCTGGACTGCTGAAATCTGTAGCTTCTGTGATTTAAAAAGAAGCAAAAAAAGCTTTCAAGATTTTCCTTACGTAAATAACTAAAGTAAAATGCAACTTTAGACAACCTCTATGCAACTGTGAGGCAAAAGGAAGTTCACAAACTGCCCTACGATAACACTAGAGGGAAATGTTTTGCAACTTCTGCCTGCTTAAAAAAAAAAAAAAAAGGGCAATTTGCTTAAAAGAGCAAGCCTAAGTCTAGTGAGCTAATGAGTATGAGAATCTTTCTAAAATTAAGATTAGAGCACTGCAGTAGCATGTATACATCCTGATCTGGAATGAAATCATCCCTTACAGGAAAGGGAAAAGGTCTATTACTGTAAAGGCAGCTCTCCTACCAACACATAGAAACAGAACATTTAAAGTTGAACCAAAGCAGCTTTGCACAAAATTAGTGCCTAATTAACTTGTAGAGATAAGGTTTAAAATGCTAGGGGGCTCAGTCTGGAGACTTTTGGGAGCATAGTAAGAGCTGTTGTTTACTGTCTGGGCCATCTTAATGTGCAATAAAGATATTATTTTCTTTGTATGTGTAGTTCAAAGTGATGCAAGTCAGGTCAGGAAAAGCCACTTTACAGTAAGTGGGAATTCTTGCGTTTAGTTTGTTACTTTCAAAATTATATGAAATGGAAGAAAACTTGTACTATGTTTTTTCTTTTTAATGTTTTGTAGTAAAACATTCTGACTAAGTCAGAAATATTGATTTGAAGTAGCCTTGAAAGTTCTTATTGTAGCAAAGAAGAATAAAACTAATCCCTTGCCTGTTAACTGCAAATGCAGTAATTGGAACTTCCCGCAAAGCATTACAGTAGGAAGTTGTACAGTTTTTCAGCAGAGGATTGCAGCAGAAATGCTCTTCAGGCTGTGTTGCAAGACACTTGTACTTCTAAAAATGATATACTGCACTGTAGAGAGCAAAAAAACTAATTTATTTTTAAATAGTTGTGGTGTTTGCATCATATCAAGAAGAGTGTTTAATGCAGACAGTCTTTTGATAATTGTTGTGAACACATTTGGAGAAACTCTGTTTTCTTCCTGATTGCTTCCTTATAAAAGAGTCAGAGATTAAGTAATAAGGAGGCCGCAAGCAAGATGAGGTGTAGTTAGAGGCAAGATTACTTACTCCCACCAACTACTGTAAGGAGGGGGGGAGCTGGGAGAGGCACAAGCTTTTAGACACACAACTTCTGAAATGGAAGCAACAAACTTCTAAGCTAAATGCAAGCTGAGGACAATTTTTAAGCTCAGAGAAATTGTTGTAAACTTACATTTAGCTTTGAAGCTTGTTGCTTCTGTCTTGGGTCTAAAGGATCTCAAAAACTTGTCCTTTTTTTTTTTTTTTGGGTATAAAGGATCTCAAAAATTTGTTTTTTTTTTTTTTTTTTTTTCCCCCTGTACCTACAAACACTGCCATTGCCTATTTTTCAATAGCATACAACAGCAGTGCTCTTGTGATGGAGAACATAGCATTTGACTAGATGTCCTTTAGTTAGCTGTTGATAATTTCTCTTGCTGTGTTCTAGAAATGCATGTTGACTGGCTCATCAGTTTTCCCTGACGGGGAAACTGGATGATGATAGTGCTTCCCACTTTGGTAATAATTGTGAAAGAGATGAGGGAGTGAGGAGATAATACTGTTTCAAACAAATTGCACTCACAGCCAAGTAATGTTCCGCCTGACTTGCTGCAGTTGAGAGGAATGTGAGTGTGTGTCCCTTAAATCATCCAGTTGTTCACTACCTGGAAGATGTATGTTTCTTTTGCAATGTATACACAGTGTGATAATTGGGAGAAGGTCTCTAGAAATTCCTGCAAAGCTATAAAAGCTTTGAAGTTTACTAATGTCACCAATGGTTATTATTTCCTGTGAGTTGGTTCTGAAAAAGAATGGTAAAAATTATTCACAGTAATCTAGAGGTGAACTGACACCTTTTTGGGGGAAAAGTTGCTGGAAAAATTGATGTCACAGTTACTTTAGGAATGTATTTAGAATAGTCTGTCTCTTTCACCTGCATTAAGGGAAACTTTATGATCTAAATCAGCATCATACACTAAACATGTTTTTGTAATACAGAAAATCCTGGTTTATGTGGATGTTTTGGCTAGGTACGCAATTAGAAGACAGACCTCCTTTTGAGGTCCAGGTGTGGGTAATACAAGAGGCTGTAGGTTCCTGCTGCTGCAAGATCATTAGTGAAGTCCAGTGGTTTTAATTGCTGAAGACAATCCGTCTGTTCCTTGCTTGAAGCAGACTAGTGATTGCTCAGGTTGACTGCTGTTAGGTCAGGGAGATGCTGGTTGAGAAGAAATGATGGGCAGCTGGAATTGGTGGTCTTCAGGCAAGCCAGCTGAACCTAGAGCAGGATAGTTACCAGTATGCCTGCAGAGAAGCCAGGATTTCTGTCTCTGCACCAGGCTATGGATGGATGATCACTTTGCGAACAGATAAGTGACTGACAATGTTACTACATTCCTCCTGCCCAAAGAACCAATTTTGTCCAGACAGAATCAGCTGGCTGATAGTTAAAATAGATCAATCCACTTACTGCAACCAACATTTTGCCTGAAGGGAATTGAGGAACTTTCAGTTCACCCCACCTGGCAGCTGAGAAGGCAGCCCCTTGCAGGGGAGCACTGTTGAGCAGCAGCAGTGTAGTGTTCTAAACTGCATCTTCATCAGGCAATTTATTACAGAAGATGATTGTGATATTTTAAGGTGCTCTAGCCCTAAGTGCTCTGTTAGAAAAAGGGCTTGTGTAAAGGTAGCCCATCTGCTTTGGTGCTACTTGGTTCAAACTGCCTGCTGAAAGCTGTGCAAACCAGCTGCCCCAAAGTAGGCGAGATGCACTGACACAGTCCATTCAGATGGTCCAGCCACAGAGGCAGTAAACTCTGGGGAGAGAGCAAGCGCCTGGGCAGTACCTCTTAAACTGCTGCAACTGTTTCTTCTGTGAGTTTTGTAACTGTGTTAAAGCAGTGCAGCTTTTGCTTGGTGCTGTAAAATGATAACTGAGTCTTAAAAGCTGTTCCTTTCTTCCCTGAAGAGCTAACCCTCTGCAGTAGCAGGTGCTTCAGTACCCGATAAAAGCAACCTCTCCCTCTTCCTCTCTCTCATTCAGTGGCATTGGATGTTCCAGCAATTCTAGTTCTTATGGCCCTTCTTCCCCAGGAGGGTTCTGCTGCTATGGAGACATGATAACAGGTTTTCAATTTGAGTACTGTTTTAAGCAAAGCTAGCTTACTGTTCAGCACATCCAGTGCTGCATTGCTTCACAGAGATTAGTGCAAAACTTAGTCTGTAGTCTTAATTTTATTTCCCTGTTGCTGTAACATACAGAATATTTTCTTTAGTTATTAAACTTTACTATAGTAAAGCATTAAAAACTCAGGTGCCTTGAGCTAAGTGGTTTGCATGTGTGTTAGGTATTGTAGAGACAGATGAAAAATCCCTGACTGCTCACTTTGCAAGACGCTGCATAAAAAGGAATTAAGCAGGCTATCTCTAAAATAACCTGTCTTTTTCTTGCCTTGCTTAGAGGACAGTTAGAAGCCCTGTTTGTATCTGGGGGTGGTATGGGAGCGAGTCCCAGAAGTTTGCTGTACCACTTTCTGGAACAGTGTAGGAATAAAGAAAAATAGTCCTTCAGCTGTGTAAGCAGCCGTAGGACTTTTCTTTGTGCTGGGCTAGATGGGCTTAACTGGTTTATCCTTCTTCTGGATAGATTTTAATTGTTTATGGGACAAAAAGTACTTACTTTAATGACTCTGTAAATTGGCAGTCCTTTTTGTTCCTTGATCGTCTCAAGGACTGAAAATGTGATAAAACAAATTGCTTGCGGGTCCTACTTCTGTTTGGCTACCCATGCAAAACCCCTGGAAGATCATCTACCCAACCACCAGTAGTCAGTCTGAACTGCATGCCGCATAGCTAGGCGTACAGTGGCTCTTGCCTCCTACAGTGGATGAATCGGTTCCTCAGGGTGCATTTGGTAGCAGTGATGCTCCTCCGAGACCTTGAGTTTTTCTTAGTGAAAAGCTGGCATGGATTGATAGGCTGTTTTCATAACGTGACAAATATACTAATGAAATGTATGCTTTATAACTTATGCCTGTTCCCCTTGACAACAGGACTTACTCTGGCTTTCATTCATCAAAACAAAAAAGTGAATGTGTGACATAAAAAGCACTTTTTTTTTTTTCCTCTGGGGGACCATCTGATTGTAGAATTCAGAATGGGACAGAATATGATCTAAAGTAATTTGGAAAATCTTTGTATCACTAATTACAGTAATACCGCACACTCTTAAAAATGTCCCATGCTGCCTCCATCTATTTAGATTTTACAAAAAAGTTGGTCACAAATGTAAAAATACATTACATGTTCATCTTACTTTATTCATCCTATTGACCTCAGTAGGCCCCCTTGTATAAAAACTTGCAGCATCCAGATATTTCTTAAATTAAACATTCTTTTAAAGGCTTATGATTCTGTTACCTCAAAACAAAACCATTTTTGACAGCAATAGTGACAACTAAGTGGTTTTATCAGTAACTAGAGCTCGGAACACAACAGCAAACTTTTAATTTGAGGGGTCTACAGTGGCATTTCAAAAGCATGCAAATGACTCGTACACAATTCTCATGAACTTCAAACTACAGACTCCAGGTGATAATGTAGCTGAAACAGCTTTGTTTTTCTTCCCAAAGTGTGACACTGATTAAACTAGTCAGTGTTATTTGTTTGGTCAATACTAGACTTGTAACTGTCTTGTCTCAACCTTTAATATTCTTGCAGCAATTGTATTGGAGGTCCTGGTTCTCTCAGCACAAATGTGCTGTGCATAGAATCTCAGTTTCTGGTGTAACTGGAGGAACAAAAATAGGAATAGTATATTCCGATATCTTTAAGGAAATGGAAAAGGACACACTGCATTTTAAAAACATCTTAAACTTGTCCTTTCCCAGTTTTCCTCTGATCTCTTTGGTCTGATGGAATGAACTAACTTTTGCTGTCTTCTCCAGATTTCAGTTTAAAAATAGGTGGGAAGTGCTTGGTAAATTTGGAAGCAAAGTGTTTAGGTCAAGGTGGAATTGGGAAAGCAAATGTGATCAAGGTGCTTGTATGTTGCTTTGGAAAGTAGCTCATATTCAGATTTTACAGTTTATTTGAAGCAAAACTTCTGAGTTGATTTCTCTCCCCCCGTTCCCAACTCAGTTTTGGAGTGTTTCTTCAACTTATCTGGCTACACTTATATTCAGTGTCTCCAATCTGCTGTGGTGGCCACTGTTATCTAACATTAAAGCTAGGAACTAGTGTGTCATAAAGCAGAAGGGGAGAAGTAATAACTAGTATTTTAAATCACTGAATTTAGCTGTTGTCAATTATTTTTCACTTTAAAAGAAAAACGATCTTGTTCAAGTCAAATAGCTTTGCCCTACATCAGTATGATGTTACTTTCCCAACACTACTGTGATGATAGTCTGCTCTCCAGACTATAGTCTGACCTCTTGAAATGTCCCAGGTTGAGTGGGAAGAAAGAAGGAACTAGAACTTACGGAAGCCAGAATGACAGATCTCATCCTTAGTTTCCTGGGCATACAGTGGTTTCTCCTACTTCCACTAGCATACTCCTTAAATTTCTGTATCAGGCTGTGGTATCATCTTGGGGTGGTGGTGGGGGGAAGGGTTAACTTTTCTCTCAAATTTCTTTCTTTTTTTTTTTTTTAACAGTTCTAAATTCAGGTGACAAGGAGATTCATGAATGTGTATACAGACTCCTGAATTTTAACGGCTTTTTCACTGGCAGCATGCCCACAATCCTTTCCTGTTGTACTTCGTATAATGGATTGTTGTGGTTTAACCCACCTCCTCAGTGGGATGGGGGAGNTGGATTTTGTATTTCATTGTTATTGTTATGCTCTTTTATGGTGTGGTGGCTGCTATATTACACTTTTAATGCGTTTCATATCCATGATACCTGAACAGGTTCAAAGATGGAAAATTCATTTTTAAATGTGTTAAAAAGACACTTAAGCTGCTAATAGTACAGAAAGTTGTCAGGTTTTTAATACACTGGAGACACTTTGGGTAGAATTGCTATCCTAAATGGATAGCAAGATGTTACTTCCTTTTCAAATAACTTTTTACTGCAATACTAGTTTTAATTGGGTTTAAATTTTATAAGAATACACTGAAGCTATATGACATGATAATATCTTGTCAATTGGTCTGTCAGTAAAGGAGGACTCTATTATAGAGGCAGTGGAAGGATAACCGAAGCAAGAATAAGTCGTGGCATATATGCCCTCAAGAACAAAGAGAAAAAATAACTACAGAGTACTTTTATGTATCTATGGGTTTGGATTTTGCAGCAGAGATGTTCTTTAAGCTGTGCTGGAAACTTATTACTGGTGATTGTTGCTAGCTCTTGTACAAGGAGTGGCTGGTAGATAGGTCATTTTTGGCTCTGTAAACCAACAGGGTGAATTTAAGAAGACTTAATTGTTTTCTTAAGTTTGCAGCAAAGTAACACTGTTGCTTTATTACTGATAGACCTAATCCTGGGGATCAAATCTGATATTGGATGCTTTTTATGAAAGAAGGGTGAATAGAGTGAGATCCTGCTTTTCTGTGCAAAATGACAGCACTTTGTAACTACTGGTGAAAATTGAGTCATCCTAGAGACTACTGCTGTTTCAGTAGGCAGGTAAATACAATTTAGAAAAAGGTGCAGCTTTGCTCAGCTATCTTGACTCTGAAAATGTATGCTCTCTTCCAACCCAGCAGGAATTATTTATGTTAATCACTTGGTTACAGTGTACTTCTCCTAGCCTTTCAGTGACCTTAGCTAATGAGGCCCTCCAAGACAGTATGGAAGAAAGAAATTCTGAAGCAGCAAGGGCAAAGGTGGTGTTGCCTGAGGGTTTTTAATGTCTTCCTTTTTGTAGCATGTGCATTTAGTTTCCATACCCAAAGGAGCTTTTTTTCCTTCAATATTAGATCTTCCTTTGCCATGTCTTCCCCATACTGCTTGCTTTCTTCATACTTGACTGAATGCCCTTCAGCAAACCGCTTCCACTTATTGTCAGAAAAACTATCTGTAATCCTAGTGGGTTTTGGCACAATACTACACAAACAATTAAAAACAAACAAATCCATAAAAAGGATGTAGGACTATGTTGACCAGTCTGTTGGCTTCTTTCCTACTTGTGTCACTGTACTTTCCCGTCCTTCTTTAAAAAGCACCTTTTATCATTAGACTTTCTGGTTTTGGGAATATTCTTTGCCTTTTGGACTCGATCATAATGATAAATCTTATCTGAAAACCATCTCTTCTGGCAGGTAAATTTGAAGAAAAAGAAGATAAAGTTCCAAAGTTGGAGCACTTAAATAACCTGGCATACATGTGCAATGTGAATGTGGTATTGAACAAGAAAGATTTGCTTAGAATGGAGATGCTGCTTTTGGAAAACTTCAATTGGAACCTCTGTCTACCAACACCAGCACACTACATTGACTACTACCTCTGTGCATCCGTTGGCGAGAATGACCTTCACAACGGCTGGCCAGTCACCTCACTGACCAAAATCAAAGCTTTTCTGGAGAAATATACGTATTATTTCCTTGATTTCTCAGTGCAAGGTAAAAGGCTTAGTTTTATGCTAGAATGATCTTCCATTTTTTGCAAAAGGTAAAAATCTGAAAGAGATAAGGGCTTTAAAACTTGTCATACTATGGATTGCACAAGACTTTCTGTGCAGAGTAGTTTCTCTTTGCAGTTATTTCAGAGGGCAAATGGTACGGTATCCTTTCCTTGCGCATAAGCCTCTTGTCTCTTTTCAGAAATCTCTAGATAAGATCAGTTTTTTCTTTCAGCTTAGAACACTAATTGGAGAGACTGTCAGAGATGGGGTCTAATGTTTGATCTGTCACAGCGTATGAACTGCTGTCAGCTGCAGTCATGGTATTATGCAGTTCAATGTACGAATCTTTTTAAATTATATTTTTTAGAGGGTCCTGTGCTGCGAGACATGACATATTTGGAATTACAAGACTTTAGTGATTTGGTTTGCAGCATTGCTTCCAATATCTGCCCGTGTGAGAGGCAATGAACTGCAGCATCCTCATAAGCCTGTTTCAACCCTAATATAAATATGTGTGTGATTGTCAATACCTAATTTTGGTTCAGTTGAGACCAGTCTATGAATTTTAGCATAGCCCATTGCATTGCTTTTTCTGAAATGAAAGAAACTATAGTGAAGCCTTGATAGTAGTTATGAACAAGTAGTATAGAGATCTTCAGGAAAGCTTCATCCAGTTTTTGAGACTTTCTGGCCAGGAGTTAATACTCTGAGATGCATGGAGCAAAGCTGAGGATTTAATTTTGTCCTGTTTTGCCATGTATACACATAATAGGCTCACTGCTGTGATTAGCAAGAGTGTAATCCTTGCTTTTTTTATTTTGTAGATCACGCTTTCCTCTATTTTCGTCCATCCCTGATTGCTGCAGCTTGTGTGTGCGCCTCGCGTATCTGTATGCAGATTTCTCCTGCCTGGACAACACAGCTTGAACTGCTAACATCTTATTCCTGGGAACATCTTGCCCAATGCATTGAAATGATGCTCATGTAAGACCAGAAAGAATGTGACCTGCTTGTGCTCTTAGGAAGATGTTAATACTCTATTTAATTTTTTTAAAAGTAATCGCTTAGCTATAATTACCAATGTGATACTGTAATCTTAATCTCCATCTTCAGTTTGGGGAGAGGAATAAAAGGGAAAAATCAGGTCACTTTACTAAATATTGTATTTTAACAATATTTGCAATGTGGAATGCAGTGCACAATTTGGTGTTCATTGTGTTTTCTTGTACTGGTTGTTTCTGTCTTGTACTGGTTGTTTCTGTGATTGGATGGAAGCTTTTACAGATGGCTGATGAAAGCTTTTTTCCCTTTGTTTTCTCATTGTACCTGCAATATACTTGCTGCAGAGAGACACACCAGTGTATCTCTAACATCCAGAATACAATAGGAAGACATTCCAGAACTATACTTTGTTTTTTGTCTGGTAAAGGACATGACTGTGATGTATCAATACTGGTCTGATAGGTGAGCATGTACAGTCTTAACAGAAGATAAAAGAAGTTTAATAGAATGATTTAGATTGGGAGTGATGGTGGACCTCAGAGGTAACTTCTGAATTCCTACTTAAAGCAGGGCCAACTGAAGTTAATTCAGATTCCTTAGGGTGTTGGCTAGTCAAGTTTTGGCTGTCTCCAAGGATGGAGACTTCCAAACCTCTCTAGTCACTTTGTTCCAGTGCTTCATTGTTCTCATGATAACCAAGTGTGAAAATGTTTCTTCCTAATAGCTAACAGGAATTTCCCTTGTTCCCTTACAGCTATGCACTTTAATACTTTGCAAATACTTACACAGGCTATTTTAAAATGTCTTTGTGTTGTGGACTGAAGGTTCCAAGATAACCAGTCCATCAGTAAAAACATACTTGTGATGCAAAGTGATTGATAAACCTGTTGTTAGTGTGTGAACATAGTAGCTGGATAATGAGAAATGAATTCTGAAAGCAACTGAGGATTACCATATGTACCTAGGGCCCAAAAGCTGATGGTGTAGCCTGACTGGTGAAAACTTTGGGATATACGCAAGCTCTGAGAACTTCTCGCTTTGATAAATCTTACTTCTAATTTGTTTCAGATATTACCAGAATGACATCATAGAAGCCAGTAACATGAAAAAGCAAGTAACAATGCAACATCAAGAACAGGAAGCAGTGGGAAATCTGAGCCATCAAGCCACTACTCAAGTGCTTTTCCAGCAACCTAGTTATCACCCGTTAGCCCAGCATTCAGCTATGCTTTCCCAGTTCCAGTCGCCAGCGCAAGATTTGTGCTCTGCTTATCGTGACTCTTTACAGGCCTACGGGCCCAGCGGTCTGCTTGCTGGGAGTGCTGACGGCTCGCCGCACTCCTGCGCAGCTCTTCAGGCCAGCCTTCGGCCATCTGCCCAGACTCTGCCCATCCAAACGCCCATTACTCTGCAGGTGGCCTTGCGAACAGACATTGCCCAGACATTGCATTTCCACAGCTTATGGCAGTAGTTACTTCAGTGGTCATCACTCATGTGCAGCTGGGTGTTTCGACGCATAAATATTGGCAGGACAAAAAGGTTATATGAATAGAAGCTGAAGAAGAGACCTTGTGTGTGATACAAGATGTGTTTCTGAATGCAAACCACGA
The DNA here is from genome assembly GCA_013400535.1 of Scopus umbretta. Classification (NCBI taxonomy): domain Eukaryota; kingdom Metazoa; phylum Chordata; class Aves; order Pelecaniformes; family Scopidae; genus Scopus; species Scopus umbretta. Next base: position 23,513 of record VZTL01011118.1, read on the forward strand.
AGGAACAGAATCCTTATGACTCATTCAGAGGACGCTGATCTGGATCTGCTGATCACTGGAACCTGGGTGCCTTGCTGCCAATGGTTGTACCTGTGGCTCTTAATGAGAGGGAGAAATAGAAGTTCATTAATATACCTCACTTCAGTGTCACTTTGAGAGGCATCTGTGTAGAAACCCTGTGGAGATTACTTCCTTCTAGTCTTCAGTTAGTGACTCATTAGAGTTGGCTGAAAGCTTGTGTTGAAGAGTTATTTCAGGCTGGAGCATTTCTTGAATTTCTGGCCAAGTAGCAATGTACCTAGAAGATGTTGTTGGAAAACATGGAATGCTCTCCTTCTCTCCTAGTGATGTGTTGCTTGAACACTGGCAGCTTATACTACTGGAAGCTTCTACTAAAATATATTGAAATTGATATCTGTTAAATGTGAACTTTGTTTATGCAGAAATCTGTGTAGAACAGTTTCCATTTTCTTTGAGTGGGAGTGATAGTTCAGGAGTAAGACTTCAGAATAAAAGGACAAATGGGCCAGAAGACTATCAAATCACTTTTCACTTAAAATTCTGTTGGAATCTAAATGTGGTGCTGCTGAATGGAACATCACACTGCCTCTTAAGTATTTGAGAAACAAAAACAAAACCTTAATTCATGCCTTAGATCTTTAACATGCTGCTGCTTTTGAGACTGTTAGTAAACCTATTCATGAGCTTTATCAGGGATTTAATGTTACTTGAAGAAATCGCCTTGGAAAAACTGTTGAAAGGGTCACTGCCTTCAGTTATTTAATCTTTTGGGCTCAATGACTTGTGGCAGTAGTTCAGAATCAGGACAGAGGAACTGGTGTTAATGGGGGCAAAGATAGGGAACTGGTTAACTCTACTGTGAAATTAGAGTTTGACTGCAGTGCTAGACAATGCTGACTTAGTTTTTTACATACCATCTTGGCATTCTCTTGGAAAATGTAGCTGGTAAATTGAAGATCCTGTTGCTTCTTTGCAGTGAGAGACACACCTACTGCCATGTATCCAAAGGTGTCTTTTTCAACTGAAACCAGAGATGATGGTTCAAAAACTGTATAGGCTTTTTATGTTCATGAAGATATTTACAAAAAATGGACTTCTGTAAATATGAAACTTTAGTTTTGGTATATGCAACCACTGTTGTAAATTTCTTTGCTCTTGGTTTGTCTTTTCTCTGAAAGTTCTCAGGACAGCAATACAAGTAATGTGCAATATTCTTTTACCGAGTTGGGGCAACTTTTTTCAAGTCATGTGTCACAGTGCCATTTCAAATTATATTTTTAGAGAATTGTTTTTAAGGGTGTTTTAGGTTGGGAGGAAAAATTTGCATGCATGCTAATGCATGTTTGTGTAACTGTCTTCCGAGAATGCAACTTTTGTTTTGGTATCAAGTTAAGTTAATATCTATTCAGCAGGCTAGAGAAATCTTGTTTTAGTTTTTAAAAAAATGTGAACTAAATGAAGAGGCAGGACTCTTCAGAAAGTAGTCTAGAAGTTTAGAGAACTTAGTCCATCCTTTACTCTGTTGGCTTTGTATTTATGTTAATTATTCTCAGAAGACTTTAGTATATTTTTTATGTCATTTGCCAGACATAAAGAACAACACATATGTGGCAGTACTGTTTAGTTTTTCTTTGTTTTTTATCATCCTTATAATTTCTGTCTTATGCAGTGTGATGCTTTGGACTGCCATCGTGCTTAGTTGTGAAAATACTTGCTAAGTTGCCAGTGAAAGTTTCCAATAAACAAGGACACAGCTTATGTACCCTCTTTTTTTCTTTTTTTTTTTAAGTGGTTTCTCCTTAGCTTTTAAGAGCTAACAAAGAATATAAGTCTATGCCTTAAAAATACTTGGTCAGAGCTCGTAATATTTTACAGAAGAGTGGTAGGACAAATGTGATGGAAAGGCTTTGCCAAATAATACATTGTAAAGGATTAGGCATATTGGAAACTTGGTCACTGCACAAGAAATAAAGTCCTATTCTAATAAAGTGTTGATGTATATAAGGAAGTACAAAGTGGGATGAGGAGATGACTGAAGAAACAGGCAGAAAATGTGCAGAGTAAAAGTAGGGACATAAAATAATATGAGAATGGATTGTTCCAGCTCATGTGGCCGGGTCTCTCCATCTTACCTGAGATTGAAAGGCTGAATAGGAGAAGGCAGTTGCATGCTCAGTCTTTCTTCTGGTGACTGTATCATCTAAACTGGAATTGTCCATTGAGTTCTAGGGTCTGTTCGTGTGGTTGTGTCATGGGTGGAGTTGGGGCAGACTAAGTCCAACAGCAGACTCTCAAAGGGAATAGATGTATGAGAATCTGAATTGGCCTAATACTGCTTCAGTTGACAGTTCTCTCCAGAATGCTTTAAATGTTGGTGGCAATTCCACATGTCTAATTTCCAGGTAAATACTTTTTCATGTGACTGTAATTTTTTTTTTCTTTTGTGGAAACATACTTCCTCAGGAAGAGTGAATGTAGAAGAATTCAGCCAACCTAAAGATGTTTTTCTGAAGACTTTTTGCCACAGTTACTTTTGGATGGAGCTGCAGAGGTGCATGCAAAGCTGAGTTAATTTTAAACAGAAGGATGCAAAACTTCCCACCCTGTGCTTGTGCTGTTTGATGCTGTCAGTTGCAGCACAGTCATAGATCAGAATTTTTACATGCTGATTAACTCGTACTTCCTTGGCAGACGTTGAAGTAAGAAAGGCTGCTGCAAAAGCAAATGCAGTGAAACGTGGCTAGGAATACAAAATGGGGTATGGCACTAGTTACCCCCTTACATGGGAGGATGTTGCAGATGTAACCAAAGAAATGAGAAAGCTGATATTAAAATTCAAAAACTGTATTGGTGAGTCCTGACAAGAGCTGCAGCAGGGATACAGGTGGAGAAATAAGTCTGCTAATGTTGATCAGGCATCAAAGGTTAAAATGAACTTCCTAAAAAAACAAAAACCCACCAAAAAAACCCAACACCACCCCCCCAAAACAAACAAACAAACAACCCCTAAAACTTACAGCTGCAGCTTGCTGCTTTTTTAAACAGGGAAGGGAAACTACTATCCTCTCCCTGTTTGTGAGAAAGCAACAACTTGGTGTTTGCAAAGTTGTCAAAGCCACTGTTTGATCCTTTTGTTTTAGCAATTTTTACACACTGTAGCAAACAAGTTAAAGTTGATATAAAGCTGTTTGATCAGTATAATCAACTCATCAGTAAAGTGTACAGATGTTGCTTAATAAAAATTTAGTTTAGTGCTATTTTTTACTGAGAAGTTTATATATGAGCAACTGCCTGCCAAACACATTCTTGGTGATAATTTTGCACAGGGTCCTGTCCTGCCCCCCCGCCCCGGGATGTTTACTGTGCTCTGTGCTGCCATTTCAAGACAAGCCTAAAGAATATCCTCCAGTTGAAAAGGCAGCAATGCTTTTTTTCCCCCGATATGAAATAACTCTTTCATGCTTTCTAGAGAGCCTAGATAAAAATCCCACCCTTTCTTTCAAAGCATTGTTGTCTGCATAATGGGGAGTTACTTGATCACATGCAGAATGTGAAAACAAAATGGGCCTGCTGCACAACACTAAATGTAGTTGCTTCTAGAGCTGGAATTAGTGGTGGCTGGTTCCATTTTGTTTTCAAAGCTGGGAATCCCCAGGTATCAGCATCATCTTCAGAGCAGGTTCTAGTGAGTGCAAATGGCTCAGACAAAACGCCACCATCCCTTGGTTCTAGTATGAGCTTTAGTTTCCTGTAACGCTTTGCCCAGTGTTTACTTGTGCCTAGCTCTACAGGTCATTCTGTGTAGTTGGTTAAATGTTGAATACGATGGGCACATTCTAACTCCAGATGTTCTAAGATGGCACATTATTATTTGTAGAGGAACATACTAGCCAACTTGAACTGTAATGAGGAGTAAGCCTGAAGAGATCCCTTATTACTTCTCAGTATGAACTGACTTCATATTGAAGTAATATACTGAGCAATACTTGGTTGTAAGACATGTGCAGTCTGTTTGGGGTAAGCTGATGGAGCCTGGATGAACCCTTGCTGTAGCTGGAAAGCTTAGTAACCTCTATTGAGGAAAAAAACATTAAAAGTAATTAAAAGCCTTTTTTTAATGCAAGATACCTGAAATGATTGGGATTATCAGGTACGTAGGCCTACCTGAAAATGATCTTTTGTGTACACAAGACACATGCCCTGGCTAGTTACTGATTAGCTTGTGAGGGCAAGCAGCTAGGTGGATCCAGAAGGCAAGACAGCTGGAAAAAGGAGTCAGAAAAGGTAAAAGCTTTGTGGCCTGGGTATTGGCCAGAAGTGATTTGGAACAGTGAATACAAAACCTGTGTTATATTTAATTCCTACTGTGTTCAAGAAAACAGGTTTTCACATGCATTCTATGTAAATAACAGGATTGCATTGAGAAAGTAAGACACTCCCAAGTTTTCCTGCAGGAGTCTGTCTGTAAAACCTTAAATGTCCTCCAAGAATTTGGGTCAAGAGGAGATACTGATGAGAATGAGAAAACCATGATAGCAGTATGAAAGCATATCTTTTCATGAGTGATAAACTGACTTTCTCTTGTTTTCAAGCTCCTGAATTTCTGTCCTCCAAACCTATCGCCCAAGCAATAGGGCAAAAGACTTTCATCAGATCTTGCGTTCTGATGTACACTTTGGTCAGAGTATTGTCCTGTTCTCCAGACAGAAACTGAACGGAGCTTTTATTAAGTAGGTGGTAGACAACAGTTGAATATGGCAAGTATGTATTATATCCTGAAACACTTAGACTGGAGCAGCATCATTAAGTGCTTGGCTGCATATTCTGATTTGTGCATTCTGATTTTCTGAGTGTGTATGTCAGATCTTTAGGAATGGGGTAAGCATTAATACTGAGGATAACATTACTCTGAAAAACAATTCTTCATGTTTGTAACGCAAAGAAAGAAGGAAAGACAAACAGCACTTTTATTTATTTGTATTGTTGTTTGTTTTCAGTGCACTAGAAGAGATGGGCTGTACTGCCTCAAGCAATCCTGTTGCTGGTCCTTTTGTAGACTACACCAGCCACACTAGAAGTCTGGAAAAAAGAACAAACCAAAAATTTGGTTGAACAGTGTAATTAGAGCTTCAGTGTCACAAATAAAAAGACTTGCTGACTGGCTCACAGAACCTATCCTTTACTGAAGCAACATTTACCCTTTGGTAGAAGATCTATCTAGAAAATAAGCCGAATGTCCTTGTCAACTCTGAAAGACACAGTGCAGAAATATTCTTACACAAGAAGCACAACTTCTAAACAGGGATTTAGGGATAACTTAAACGTATCCTGTGTTAGACATGGCTTTACCAACTCCAAGTTATCAGAGTTTTAGACAAGCGAGATAATTGTTCTCCAGAAGCAATAAACGATTGACACTATTACTTTCAGGGAGGGTGAGTGTCCTTTCTGGATTCACAGAGTAACTTCTGGTTAGTCTCTACTGAAGATGCATTCAGACATATGTAACTGGCACAGACATCAAGTCAATTCAGGAAAATTTTTGAGACTCAGAAATAATGATGTTTGACAATCCTATTTGTTTTAGTTATTACTAGAAGTGTTGTAGTTTCAGTAATCTTCCCAAGCTATATTGCTGCTTTGTTGATAAAACAGGATGCTACTTGAAATCCAGCCTCTTTTTTTTGTTTTGTTTTGGTTTTTTTTTTCCCTTCCCTTTGGTAAGACTAAGGAAATAGGGTTCTACAGAAATTCTGTGAGGACTTGCTGCTAGATAATTTTCAGAGAATGAAACAAAGTTAGTAACTTTATAGAAACAGGTAGGTAGTAGGTAAAAAGTTTCATATGTTATTTTCTATTCTTGAGGCATAGGCACAGTGAATACAGTCAAATACATGGCAAGTTGGGAATATTTCAGTCTGAACATTCCAGTCTTACAGCTATAAAACTGTGTGTCTGTGCCTAAGATGCAAGATCTACATTTCAAATTTACCAAAAATATATAAGTTTGTTCATTGAAATTTTTGGATTAAACCTGCACAAAATTGTAGAAAATTATCTATGGTGAAGGAGAAAGTTATTTAATAGTTTTGCTTTACTTTATCTAAAGATTTTTCTTCTAAATTCAAAATTTTAAGCCTGCTGCTCTAGAGGTTTGGCTTGATTTTTTTTTTTTTTTAAATAAACTGATCTGGGTATTTGAGAACTCACCTCTACTAGCTTTCCTCCACAAATCTCTGAAGTATGACGATAGTTTGGAAAATCAGCTATTATTTTCCCATCTTCCATTTTGACAGTTGCCTGTTTAATGAGTAATAGAGAAAGGTTTAACGTTCCCTAAGGTTACTGGCATTTACATTATCAAATACACTGTAAACATCTGTACACCTGATGCTTAAAGTTTTCACTTTTAAAAACAGTAGAAGTTGTGTATTACATATGCAGCTTCATGAACAAGACTAAAATCCTCGTGCTTTAGTTCTTAAATGTTCACAGTTTAAATAGAAAAAGTTCCTCTAAATGCATGCAAGTTCAATATCTACAGAATTAATCAGACAATATTCCTTCATAGCTCTAAAAATGATCTGACTACAGACTATGCTTCTCATTCAGTCTTCAATGTTTTAGGTTGGTCTCTTGTTTTGACAGTGAAGTAAAAGGCATGATTATATGAGTTAATTTTCAAGTAGCATTCTCAATTACTAATAACGTGCCTGCAAGCAGCACAAAAGTCACTGTGGACAAGTGATGTGAATCTTTACCCTAGATCCCGAGTTTCATATCTCTCACTAGACTAGAATTCATCTCACTCATTTAAGTATAGGTCAACGTGACTGCACAGTCTGCAGTCATACCTTTATACTATAATATGTGCCAATTGCTATAAGAGCTGCTTCTGTATGGAATAAGTATGCCAGGATGCTGCTATGAAGATCACAAATACTACAGCTGACCGCCAAAACTAGATACGTAGTTCCATCACAGAATTAGTTTTGTCTGTATAACTAGTCAGTCTTGCCTACGCTTTTAGTAATAAAGACAGATAAGCCAGTCATATTTAGAAAAAAAAAGTAATTTGCAGAATGAAGAGATGAGTGGACATTTTTTACCTGATACAAGGAAACCATCTTACTAGTTTAAGCATTGTTTAGTGAGAGCATACTAAAAGACAGTGGTTTCTCTGCTAAGAGTCATTTACCCTGCCTCCATCTTTGGCTACTTAATATGGGCTTTGGACTGCCGAAGTGCCCAGGGCCAAAAAGAAGAGAATGGAATTTGTAATATTTCATAATTGTTAAGTTTGCAATAAATTGACCAAGTAGAGTTGTGTCTTATTCTATCTGTTAGGTTTCACAAAGATTTTTCAAAGTCAAAGACGTAGTTTTTTTCCCCCCTCATAATCAGAAAGGTATGACTAAAAAAGCATTCTGGAAATCATGCACTACTATTGCTATTCTTCAGTTTGTCACAGCTCCCTGATGCAATTGCTGGTGTTCCTGTCTCTTCAATATGTATGAAGCATTTATCCTGTCATCTATTGTAGGGTTCTGGGCACCTCACGAATGCAGAGTTTAGCTGTCCTAAACTTTCTCATCCCTTTAAATAGATGAGAAATGAATAAGGTAAGTAAAGCAACCATTTTACAGCAGGTTTTGTATCAAGATTTTGTCCATGACAGGAGGAGATCAATACTGCGCAATCTTCCTTCTTGCTAGAGGCTGCTTAAGCTGCAAGTTGCTCTATACTTCCAACAAGAAGGAGGATAGAGAGAGATTATTTTTTTTTCCCTTCACTTTACAGTCTTTTATTTAAGGCTCAGGCACAGGTGACTTCAAAAGGTGAGCACTGCCAACAGATGTGGGCAGAGCTAGAGACCATAGCACTCCCCTTAGAGCGTGCTACGGTTGCTGTACGGTGCTGGACGATGACACAGCTGCCAACCAGCTCTTTAGAGTTTGAATGAGCGTTATGTTTGCTTGAGCTGTGACACCAGTAGATGCCTGACACTCTACCCTCATTCTTTATTAGTACATACAGTTCTGAAGCTCTAGCTCTCTTTAAAAACAGATTTAGATATTTTGCTAGTGTCATCAAGAAATGGTGGAAAATATTATGTTTCTAAGCTATGAGAGATTAAAAAAACAATTTAAGGAAGATGTCTTTGAGACAGATTTGATTTTCAACCTAAATTAAAAAACAAATGAGACAGCATAGAACTTAAGAGCTAAATTAATTTACCTTAAACTTTTTGCCACCCATTGTCTCCATGTCTGCTTCCTTGCCAATTGTGAACGTGTTGGTCGTGCTGTGGCCTCCTGGGAAATGCTGTGTCCAGGTAAAGTCATTTCCATTCTGCACCACCTCAGTAACTATTTTGCAATTCCTTCCCATTTCAATCTTGTCACTGGGGAGACCTTAATCAATAGAAAGATACAGTTTATCAAATCTAATAGCCTACCAGCTGTATTTGAATTGAAGCTAATGGTATGCTTGTTCTCAGACATTGCTGTCTGAGCATCTGATTTGGTTTTTGGTTTGTTTTTTGTTTTTCTTTTTTTTTTTTTTACAGCATTATCAAAGCTCTGAGCTTAAATTACTGGTATAATGGAAGATATAGGTACATCGATGCATTTGCTACAATAAGTTTTGACCTTGCATTCTTTTCCCTGAGAAACGATACACAGAATAAATGTATAGATACAAAGTATATATAAATATTCCCTTCTACTTCATCTACACATGCAGATATGTGCAATTTAACATGTATGAACTTGGTGCCTTTGCTATATAGCTGCACACAGCTATTTACTATTTGCTATTGCTTTTTAAATAAATGAACACAAGCACTGAACTTACGCACACCAATAATAGCGTCCCTAAGATATTTTACAGGGTAATCTGAAACAGGTTTGCGCAGTCTTCTGGAAGCATTCACAGAAACCTGTTCCTGTGTAAGATTTTGACAAGCATTTTTATACTAAATTTATACTCCCACTGATAAATACTGAGGACAGAAAAAGTGATCTTCATGATCATTATACTGCACACATCTTGGCCCTTCATTCTGCTGCCACTGAAAAGGAATACTACTTCTGTAGAACTGGACTGTTTCCTGCAGCTGACAGTGCTTCTTGTAAGCATGAAAACTGATTCTCCTCGCTGAAGTGCAGAGCATTCCTACCAATCTTAGCCCCTGTTGATCTCAGCACATTTCAGTAAATAAACCTTTTTTTTTTTTAAAAAAAAAAGTATTTATAACTAATTTATAACCTTTAAGACTTATACCCCAAGACATACTTACCAATCTTCTTCACAAAGTCATCATAGTTCTCATCACCTTCGAATTCATATTTGCCTGCAAATGCCATGTTACCCTGGTGATGTGGCTGGTAGAGCAGAACAGCAGCTGGAACAAAGAAGATCGGGTAAGTGCAGATGGCTTGAGGCCCTTGTTTTTATAAACCAGCCCAAGCTGTTCAGCCCACCTATACCCATACGCCTTGGAAACACACTTTTATGATCTGTGTGAGTCACTAGCATGGATGCCATTGACCTGTATGAAAATCAAGGTTATAATTCAATTATACGTCCTTGACAATAATCTGGAGATCAGCAGAAACCAAGGACAAAGGCTCTGTTTAAATATGCACTAAAACCAAAACTAAGTGATATATTTTTACTTGGAAGATTCCACTGATTTTGCAGTCAGGATAGAACAATGGTAAAATATGTTATAATGAAACAGGGAGAAAACAGCTTCAAAGCAGTGTCTTGAGATCACAGCCTTGCTCTATTTGGAAGCATACCCTGTATTAGTTAAAATATGAAAATAAGAAACAAACTACACAGATTCCTAAGTAATTCTGGATATGGGCAATGACAAGAATCTGGGTAAATAAGTGCATGTGCCTTACCTTATCTCACACAGAAAAAAGAATTATGAAATACTTTATGCTACTTGGATGTAAAGTACATTAGATTAGTCCATGGCACCATGGACTTATTTAATATCAAGAGACAAATAATGCTTTGTATTGCTTAGCAAATGTTTGCAGAAAGTACAAAAAATATACTTATTTCGGAAAAGCAGAAGTCTGATTTATGTAAGATAACCATCTGTTAAAAGTAAGGGATAATTTAGAATGCATACAGAAGATGCCCTATGCCTGATGAATCCATTGCCACACACAGATAGCAGGGTGGGAAATTCCCAGCTGCTGTGTATTGGCATAGCTCTATTGGCTGAGGATAAAGACCAACAATTTTTAATCTAAACAAAAACATTCCTAGGATTTATGTGAGAATGGTGTCATAGATTGGAATTTTATTTTATTTAATTGAAGTAATAAATTTGGGAAGGAACTGAAAATCTACTTTTCCCTTGTTGTATAAAAGTCTGGAGAAATATATAACAGAGTTCAACAAGTTTTGCAGTATGCAAAGTAGGTTCTGTTTCTTAAATGCAATTAATTTAATCCCACATGCTAATGCAAGAACATGTCTATTTAGAGTCAAGAAACTGATAAGAAGAACAGGAACATAGGTTTGGTGACTAAAAACATGGAGAACAAAGGTCCACTAAATTTCACCACGGCTCTTCGTGGTATACTTTCAAATTAATGTGTTCTATGTAACAATTTCTGTATTTCTAATTAATAGACTTATGCATACTCCACTCTGTCAGAGAATGACACAAACTTCAGTAACGGGATGAAATGTCAGTAAAACGTTAAATATCATAAACTGTGGTACACAGAATCAGAGAATTGTTAAGGTTGGAAAAGACCTCTGAGACCATCTACTCCAACCACCAACCTCCCCCCACCCCCCCAAAAAAAAAAAAAACCCCAACACAACAA
>VZTL01011119.1:0-12991 GCA_013400535.1 Scopus umbretta
CCAATGGCAATAGGAGACAGAGCTGCAACGGCAGTGAGACCTTCAAAACTTCCTTTACGTGTTGCAGGAAGGCAGTATTATGAACGGAATATTTGGCACTCTGTCACAAGTGCAGCACTTCTCGTAGCAGGAGAAATCGGAATCGGGACTCTTACGATCAAAGCTGCTCTGCCTGTGCCACAGATCTTTTATTTTGCTGTTTTGCATTAGAAACAATGAGAGCATTTTTGCATTTTCATAAATAACATTCTTGGTCAAAATCAGTTTACCCAGAAAGCTCAGCTGAACAGCTTTTTTCCTTCTTAATTCTTCAAAATCTGCTGCAAAATACATCAGTTCTCTGGAAAACAATTGTTCAGACAGGCCACAGCATTGTTCCTCCCATCTAGTGCTCACTCTCCCAACAGTTTCAGCAACCCTGGAGTGCATTTGCCAGGTTTGGAGGTATTTGCTGTTTGCTGACTAGGGGCAATGGCATCAGGTCCTAGAGCTTCTCACTGACATTCACTTTCTCCTTTACTTTCCCCATTTTATTTACTTCAAATGCACTGAAACAACTGGCGATGTAAATGTTAATGAACGATAGGCTCATTAAATGGACCTAGGCTTGTCTCCAGGCTTTAGGTGATCTCTTTTAGCCTTGTGAGGCATGTTCTGTGAAAATGCTTGGAAAGCCGGAGCTTTGATTTCAGAGGGCAGTGGTGGGAGGCCAATTATTACTTCGTAAAGTTCTTGGGGCATAAGTTTTGAAGGCAAAAATGGAAAAAAAAAAAACCCTCTTGAATAAAAATTGTGAGCAAAATATGTTCCCACAGATTTTTGTCAGGATGCTAACAACTGCTCATCCTGAACCGAGGGTCTGACCTCACATCTTCAAATATTAGGCTAGACACAGTAATGTTAAAATACTTCATGTGCACTAACGCTTAAGGTGCTGCCGCAAAAGGTGCAGCTGAATTTATAGAGCAGATGATCCTCTCTAGTGCACATGAAACCTAAAGACATGCCATGACACTGACATTGCACTGTAAATACATGTTCAGACGTTGCTCTGAGCTCACATAGGCTTTGCTCTGCTGATTCTGGTCGACTGTGGCCATTGGGGTGAGGAGTCAAAGGTGGCAAGGCATAATAGTAGTCACTTTGAATTTTTGATGACAGAGACTGGCTGGTTTTATTCATACTAATGCATACTGGCTCCAGTATGTCTCAATTTTTAAATCTCCTGAAGTGTAGACTGAAATGTTTGCCATCACTGAATGCCACGTACCCAGATATAGATACCCTCCGCCCCGCTCCCAACCTTACTTCATGCTTGAAGAGGTGCTTGCAAACACGAGCAAAGGTGCAGTCAAAAGGGCTCTGTGGGACAGGTAAAAATATATAACAAATCTCCTCTCTCAGAACTGCATCTCAGTTCTCGCTGCCTGTGTTTTGAGCCCAAATTCGAATGTCTGAGCTTTGCCCCGAGCAGCGCGTGACAGAGCCAGTTTGTGCCAAGTTCCAAAACCGGCTCCCAGAGACCTCTCCTGACCACAGACGGGAGCCAGTGCAAGCAGCGTGACCTTACTGGGGGGTCACTCTGCGCTGGTGTATTAAAAACAAAGTCTTTTGCTTTCTGCTTTACGCTTCTGTAACTGCATTAATGGATTCATGTCCGAGTTACTGCAAGAAAAAAAATACAGCACTTGCAAAATAAACGTGTGATCGCAAGAAAGCTAGGGAGAGTAGTGCAAGATAAAGCCCTCTGTATATTTGTAGAGAATGTGTAAGATCCTGTAGCAAATGCATCGTGACATTTGGTAATATAGTGCTGTATTTTATATCAACTGTAAATTAATCACAAACATTCGTTAACATAAACCTTGTCTATGGAACACAAAATTACTATGTCTTAATACATTCATGACATTCAACACGTTAATTAATAATAACAGGGGCAATAATGATGATGCATCAGCTAAACTATTATGCCAACTGTGTTCATACACAGTAATAATTCAGAACATCTTTTTTCTTAGTTTAAAAATGCTCAAATGCACTTCCTCGCAGAGCAAGCATTGAAAAACAAGTGGGAAATCATAAAAGAATTGTACCTAAAATTTTGCAAATCTTCATTGTTTGGCTTCATTTCCTCTTACTAAACATTCTTAACATAAGAATTTCTGTTTGAACTAAGTCAAAATAAAGCAGTGGTGTCACTTGCCCAAGCGTGGAAAATAAAATATATCTACCAACCGTCACAGTTGTTTGCAGGGATGGAGAATATCATCAGAAATGAAGGAAATTATGAAAAAGAATTTCCATGGCCCTTAATTTTCAGCGGGCGACAACAGGCAGAGGATCCAGCCCTTGTGTTTGCACTTTTCATGTGAAATCCTAAAAAACAAAATAAATAAAAAAATTGCAAGTAAAAATCACTGCCCCGAGCCTCTGTCTGCCTAGGAGAAACTCCAAGTAGTACAGACACGTTGCACCTACAAGCGGTCAGGTTGTTCCTTTGGCAAAGCCGACCCTCAGGGAAGCAGCTTGCTTGTCCGTCAGGACTGCGTGTGGACACTGAAAGGGTGCCTTTTGTGTTCAGCAGCGGCAGAACTGCCCAATGAACTAAGGGAGAATTTGCCTTTTTTTTCCGCCTGTGTTTCTTATATGAAGCCTGTGAGTGCGGGCTTTGGATAAAAGCTGTGTCTTTAAATAGCACTGGCCGCCAGCAGAAATCCAAGCGAGTGGATAATAAACTCAGATTAACAGAAAGAAAAACTGTCCCCATTTCCATGGCATTGCTTTTAGGTGCCTGGCTGGGGCTTGCCCCCTTTGCCTCGCCGCAGAGGAGTTTGAAAGCAGAGACCAATTTCTATCCTGCTATTTAGGGGCCGACCGCGGCTCTGGGCAGCACCAGCTGCAACCAAAATCAACTCCTCAGCTTCTCTCTCGGATGTTCAGCACAAAACCATTCGTGGATGGTGAGGAAACGCACCAAAAAGACACACAGAATAATTTACACACACTTGATGTTCAGCATAGTGCATCTGTTGCATGGTTTCCATATTCATAATGTTCTCAGCAGAGAATCTTATGCTTTGTGCTGTAAGAGCATACGCCCCCAAGCCGCCTTCTTTTCTCCGCATTCACTTGCTCCTGTATATATTAATTATGTCAATGGGATTTCTTCCTGATTTCCTCTCCCCATCCAGTAATAATGATTTGTTCTATCAACCCTCACAGTGGGTGGATGAACATTACTAGCCTCATTTCATGCATGGAGAATCTGAGACGGGAGGGCTATGCACTGACGGCCGTCACAGAGAAAAGCGGCTGCAAACACCGGTTTTGGCACACGGGAATTTCTGTGTTGCCTCCCAGGTGCGTACTGTGCTCCCACCCACGCCCTTGAGCTTTTCAAAATTGAAGGACGGCATAACCTTTTAGGAAAAAAATAACAACAAAGAAAAGAAACCTAACAGGCACTGTGCGCATCGTGGCCACAGTCGTTTTCATTTACAACAGAAAAACATGTATGCTCAACTTCAGATGCGCGTATACGTGCGCGTATACGTCTTTTCTATCTCACGGTGCACTTCACTTGCTCGCATACGTGCAAATGTTTGTGGGTTGAGGTGTGCACGTATGTCAGGATGTCCCAGATGGGAAATTTGCTGTCATTTAATGCTCGGCGAGCCACAGGTAGAGGAACACAGGCCTAGACCACGTTGCAGAACAACTCAAAAATAAGACAGGGGGCCTGTGGCTGCCCAAAAGACTGCGGACGTGATTTCTTGGCACGGCTGAAACAAAGCAGCCTGACCTCGCAGCACCTCCGTAATCCTTCGCTTACCCAGGGATATCCAACACCACCTTGGCTGGGCATCTGGGCACAGACATTAAACAGTGAAGAAGCTGACGGCCGCTAAACCACCTGACACACGTGAGGGTTCTACTTGCTCTTTCAAATGTCAAAACCAGGTCAGAGCTATGAGACAGCAAAATTGGACCAGGAAAAATCCTCAGGGCGGCTGCTGATGCAATGAGCATAGCCAGGAGCTGGCGAGGCAGAGCGGGCAGCAGTGCTCCCTCACCTCAGCGTGGCCCCACGGCCACGTTATTTCAGGTTATTTCAGGCCAGAGAAACAGCCAGAGATGATTCCCTAGCCTCCTTGCGACCTTCTTGCTCCCTCTTCCTTCCTAGAAATGTCCCTCCCTGAAGCTGCACATGATTGCTATTAAGGGGATTCAAGGATACAGGAGATCTCTTCCAAAGCCTTTTTCCTGCAAAACTTACAAATCTATGCAGAGGAAGGTAACATTTCAGTGTTAAATTCTCCAGCCTCCAGCAGTCCTTGGCTGAAGGGCTTCTTCCAGAGCCAGAAGTGCTTAATAGCCGTTTCTGCATTTTTTCCGTGACTCTTTCTAACTGCTTTTGCAATAATCTAAACTTTTGGCATCCACAGCATCCTGGAGCAGTTAAGTTCCACAGTATAACCAAGCACAGGGAGTTAAAAGGAGCCTTCTTTTGTGTTTTCTGAACCTGTGACCTCGTCATTTTATTGATGTTCCCATAGTTCCCGTATGCTGAGAGGCAGTGAATAATTGACCTTTTTTAACTTTCTCAGTGCTGCTCTGAATTTCAAAGACCACCATCATGCCCACCGTGCCAGAGATCTCTTTTTAAAGCTGGTGTGTCCTATTCCAGTTTATTATTTTGCTCCTTGCCTCTCTTCTTGGTACTGTTACTACTTTTATCATACCCTTTTGACACAGGGAGGCCAGAATTGCACATGGCATTTGACATTTGGGCATACAGCCGTTACGTACAAAATGTGTATCTCCATATATATATATTTACTCTGCGTGTGCGTGTGTGTACAGATATATATATATGGCAGGGACATTTCTGGTTTTATTCTCTACTTCTTTCTTAAAATTTCGTTAACAGTTTAGTCTTCTGATCAGCACTGAGAATGGCTCTTACGTTTTCACAGATGTATCTGTTATCACTTCAGGCAACTCTGCCCTGAATTGTATTCATTTGCCAAACTTCCTTTTATATGTAAAGCTTCTTGGTAGAAATACGTGAGATAGGCTGGTTCCTCCATTTTCTCCTCCCTACCTACAGTGTCACAGCCCTGCAGGTAGACTTCCGTGTGCCCACTGGCCCAGTGAAGGAACCAAACAGTGAGGAACATCCTGGTTCATCCTGTGTGAAAACAGTGACAACTAATACAGCGATTTTCCAGATAAATAAGGAAACTGTGCAGCCAGGTGTCAATGTAGAATGAGGCAGGCTGAGCTCCAGAAGGATCTGAGCATCAGACAGATCCCTAAATCCACTTTAATAGGGGTTATGATCCATCCCATATTTACAACACTCACAGGGGAATGGGAGGCCCCAACCCCCAGCCTCTTTTTCAGTAAATGTTTGTTCTGCAGAGGAGGATGGAAATCTCCATCATAGGAGATCTGAAAAACAAGGAAGACAAATATCTCCCCAGAGTGGTGCATGTCTAACTAATCCCCCTGATGCAAGAAGACTTGCTGATTGACTTCTCAAGGTCCTTTCCTACACAAATGTTAAAGTGCCTAAGATCATCAGCCATCTCACAGACAGATCAACAGATCAGCCCTTATTTTCTCAGAGCACATTTGTGGGGGACAATTTTGCAAAGAGCTGCTTCTACCATCCTTCCGTTAAAATTCCCCATTTCATAGCGACTCCTACAGTACTGCCCTACCTTTCTAAAACAACGTAAACCAGAGCAATTCGAAATCACTCAGACGCTGGGTGATACCTCCTAATCCTCCAACATATCCTCGCTTGCTCAGTTCCCTTTTTGATTTTCACAGATAGGGGGAATACAGTAAACACAAAATCCTTATCAGAAAATAATAAATAATCCATCTTGGGATCTCTGAAAATAATAGCAGGTTTGTATTTGCAGCTGACACGTGTTATGAACTCAAGTTACTGGATTGCCATTTAGGAAGCTGTTTTCCAAAGTGCAGTCTTTTAGTCCTGTTGCCTGCTTTCCCCTACGATATTTTACAGTGATGCTTCGCAGAACTGAGAGACCAAAAGGTTGACTACCCATTTCCTTATAACGCCACCTTTCTTCCTGCTGTTCTCCTGGAGCGTCTGCAGCAAGGTTTGCTTTATAAACGTAACTGGGTGTGTTCCTTATTTATTACCTGCTGGCAAATCCAGTGTCAGAATTTTAGGAATAACACCGCTAGCATGCCGTGTGCTCCGATGATTATTTCTCTATGGACAAGACCGAGGGCTCACGCCGCATAACGATGAACTAAAAAGCACGCAGCCGTAGATTAAAATGGCAGAACTCAATTTCAGGCTTCAAAACATTTGTGAAGCAAATGCCATTTTGAAAAATGGCAACTGAGTGAGTTTAGCACAGCAGGATTTAACCCCTCTAATGGTTAAAACCTCAACAGACTCAAGCTCATCACATGGGGACACTAATTATCTGGAGAGAATGGTATTTGTGTGCAGCATCCAACTGGCCAGCAGCCCAGAGAGGTTGTATCAGTTACAGGCCCAAGATCAAGTTTTTCTTGTGCTGCTCCTGGGGCATTCCAGGTGACACGGGAATGACACCAACACCGGTGGAAAAAGCTCTGGCCTCCTACCAAGGTGAGTAGAGCCCTGTCTGCTATCCACCGCCTCCTGCCCCGCCCTCTAGTGGGGTGTTTCCGTATGTCACAGGCACCCGAATAAGTAGAAAGTCTTACATTTGGAGGGAGAACATGGAGATCTAGTGGGGGGAAAGTCGTCTTTGAGTCTTCTCCATGGGGATCACTACATTAACTGAGGACACTGTTCAGCTCAACATCTTCGGGGAGAAAAATTAGGCAGAGAGGTTAGTTGGCCTTAGAAAAAAGCTGCTCAGCTTTAGAGGGCTGTCTGTAGGTAGAAGTTGTAACCTTGGCTCAAGTTGCAGTAGAACCAGCTGTGGCTGAGACGGGGCCAGGAGCAGCCTCGCTGGGACCCTCTTCCCCCACCTCTCAGCACCTCTCAAGCCCTCCCCTCGCTCCCCGCCTGCATTAGGCTGCACCCATGCTGGTCCCAGCCCTGGATCTTGCTGGTCCCAGCCCTGGCTTGACTTTGGACCTTGGTCCCACTCTGTGGGGCATCGCAGGACTGAGCCCCTGCCGGGGAGGACGCTGCCCCTGCCTGCCTCGCCACCACCCGCGCTCCCAGCTCCCCTTCCCTTATGTAGCAGGCCCTGCTGCAGCGTGGGAAGTCAGATCCAGCTCACTTAACAAAGGGATCTAGTGGTGAGCCATCTCTGCTGTGGAGGTTAAACAGGACGAATTCCACCCTCATTCTTTGCAAAGCAATTGAACGAGCCAGGTGTGCACTGACTTTTTTTTTTTTTTTTGTGGATGAATTTGTAAATCTTCCACTCTGCTGTAAGAGCAGATCTCTCCGCAGAGAGATCCAGCTTACTGCCTGCAGATCAAGCAGAATCCCAGCAAGCACAAGTAGTTAAAACCCTGCTCAACTTTTCCCTCAGGTTTGGCACAGAAGGAGCCCTCTGGAGCCCCTTCTGCAGCATATCTCTAATCTGAGCCAAAGGACTGTACCACATTGTATTTAAGTAAGACTGAAGTAAGGACGCGTACCAGGATTAAAGCTCTGGGCACTGCAGAACCTGAATGCTTCGCCCTCTGCGCACATGTGATTTCCACGCAGGCCCATCTTGCCATGCAGGACAACAAACACATTCCTCTCTGACAATGTCCCTTTTCCAAACTCTCTTGTCCATTCTGAACAGGGATACGAGGATATTATTTTTATCCCAGTTGTGTAACCAGTCTAAACAGGTGTGAATGACAGTACATAGTTCATCTGAGAATCACGGGGTGACACAGAATAGGGCTAGAAAGGACCTAGAGGCAGCCTGTCCCTCTGTTGTGGGGCACGATCAGCTGTTATCCATGTCATTCATAGTGGATCTAACGTGCTTTCTGATCTCACCTCAGCGGGTTTCCAGCCTATTCTCAAGAACCTGCAGGGACAGAGAATTAGGTAGACAGCCTATTCCTTGCTTCTCTCTTGACAAAGCATTTCCAATCCCTAATCTAAAAGTCCCTTGCAGCGAAATAAACTAACTCATATTCCTTCTACTCATTCCCACAGCTCTACTGAACCCTTGCCAATTAGTCCATACCTTTTTCAAAGTGTGTTGCTAAAGCTGGAGTCAGTGCTCCAGGAGGTATTAGCAGCATTGAACAGAGCTCAGCCTCTCACATCTTTAAGACAGCAGAAGTTCCTTACACATAACATCACTGCTTATATATTCCAATATGGCATGGGCTTTTCTTCAAACAGGTAAGACAGATGATATTAGGAAAAATTTCTTCAGCGAAAGGGTTGTCGAGTGTTGGAACAGGCTGCCCAGAGAAGTGTTGGGTCCCCATCCCTGGAGGTGTTTAAAAGATGCGTAGACACGGCGCTGAGGGACATGGTTTAGTGGCGGACTTGGCAGTGTTAGGTTAACAGTTGGACTCGATGATCTTAAAGGTCTTTTCCAACCTAAATGATTCTATGAGTCTATGATTCTGGTTCAGCTTTGGATCAGCCAGTATCCCAGATCTTTTCTGGAGACCTGCTGCCAAGCTCTCAGTCCTGTGCCTGTAGCAGATCATTTCTGCTCTGCACTCAGGAGCATGACATCAGAGCAGCCATATGGAGTGCGGCTTCAGCTCAGCGAACCCTGGCATTTGCCAGCTGCAGAAGCCTAGGGAAGAGCAGAGGACCAGGGCCACATCTCCCCCATATGCCCTCTCAGCTTCTAGCAGCGTGTGGCTCAGAGCTGGCCTGAACCTCGTGTTGCATCGTGGTGTTTAAAAGCCTTCGATAGATTTTTCCTTTAGCAAATTTGTTTGACTGCTCATTGACCTACTGGCCTTGTCCAAGTGCCTTCTAACGGTTCAGGCCATTTGTCCAAAGTGTCAAGATCACTTTTTAACTCTAATCTTAATCTCCAGTACACTTGTGGTCCTTCCCAACCTAATGCTGTCTGACACTTTAATGAATGCACCCTCTACTCCAGCATTCAGCACTTCAGTGAAACACTGAACGGTAGCAGACCCAAGACAGGAGCCGGCCTTTCTACCGCAGCTCTTTTAGTCCCATGGATGTTTATAAAGTTACTAAGTTAAAATGTGGCCGCAACTTTGCGCAGCACCTTGTTTCAAAGTTCTTATCTTGGCAATTCCGGTCGTGTTTTTCCTGAAAATGCACTACTTGCAGTGCAGCCTGACACCCTCACACATTCCCACTGGCAGGATTTTTTTTAGGTGAGCCACGCTGGTGCGAGTAGTGTCACAGATAAAAAGTCTTTTTGTTGCTGTGCAGTGACCTCTCTGTCTGTTTGAAGAAGTGCAGCCAGCCATCAAGAAAAACAGAGCTGTGGGTGTACAGCCAAGGAAGATGCAGAGGATTTTCAGGGACCCAGCTGCAACAGGAAGAATTGTAAATACTGTAAAAAGAGTAACAACACCTACATTTCTTTCCGAGTGCAGGAGGGGTTGTTGCTGACCTGATGACCTTTCTTGTATTCTAAAAAGTGATGCCTTTGTCCAGGATATCTTCATCTATCTAATCCAGTCTAACTTATTCTGTTATTTGTGAATAGAGCAGACCCAGTAAGCTACATGGATGATCAAAGCTCAACTCAACTCAAGTACCAATCTTGGGATCTCGGATTCTGGCTTAGTATGCTGCCAATGTAGATCTAAATAATGACTTTTGGCTCCAAATCCAAAAGGCTCCGAGGACTGCCAGGGACTGAAAGAAAGGCTGGCTACATTGCGAAACCTAAACACACCTGAAAGAGTCAAAGTGATGGCCTGGTTTTCTGAAGTCAATTCCCAATTAATAAGAAGTTTTAGCACCTAGAGATCAAATCTTTATTACCCTGAAACTCCTTGGGGAAAGAACTCGAACAAAACCAGTCAGAGCTACAGTTTCCATCTGGGTGGGTGGAATGAGGGGCTACAAAGTCGCAGCTCCTGTTTCAGTCCTAAATTCCAGCCAGATTTGTGAAGACACAAGCCAATCCCGGGCTTGTCATGCATCCTCTCTCCCAGAGAACCTTCATGCCAGGAGACGCGCTGGGGAAGGGGGCACTGGGCACAGACTGCCCTGCCAGGCCTCTCCGCAGTGCCAGGTCTCACTCAGTTGTTTAGTCTTCCATTGTCCAATTTCTCTCTCCGGGATACATATATATATTTAGGACCCTCTCCACCACATCCAGCAAATGATGTAAAATATCACCACTACTAGGTGACTTTCACAGCCTTTTACGAAGGTTAGAAGAATGCATTGGTGCCATCCCTTACGCCATAGCTCAGCCTCACCTCTCTTCCTGCAGCCTCACCTCTCATTCATTTCCACTGACTGCACCTGGCAGGAGATTTAGCTGCAGGCAGGATCTCCTCCCTTTTCATACAGCTCAGTGGGAGTTGCCATGATGGGCTGAAAACGGACTGTTTGCTTAGAGAAAGAGTGGCAAAGCATCAGCTGTCATCTGCCATTTTAATCCAAGACACAAACAATTAGTTGAGCACAGTCATATCCAGATGCTAATATCTGATGGAAGTGAGTAACACTGCAATAATTCACGACTAGCTGTGTCTTCCATGAGAAAGGCTTCTTGTGAGACTTTGCAGACGCCTGCCTAGAAAATCCTCCTCGAATGATATTAAAAGCCTCATCTATAAAAACACAGGACTTCCATCAGTCCTTGGGGATTTACACGTCTCCAAAGACGAGCTGCACTGCCAGGAAAACCTGTCATATCATTTTAGATGTCAGTCAGCACCTAAAAAGACCCTGCTGAGGAGGGACCACCTTTTTAACTTACCACTCCGGAATGTATTAATCATGGCTGGATGCGAGAGGTGCTTGAAAGTGCTGCCTGCACAGAAGGCAGAACACTGAGGTTTTCTTCAAACGATGCTGGGTTTTGGTTTGCTTTGTTGTGGTTTTTTTTGGGGGCGAGGGGGAAATTATTGCATTTTCTAATCTAGTTCATCACAAGTATCAGCACATGATATAACGGTCAGTTTATATGGCGTCACAGGAAATTTTCAGCACTGTTATCTCAGGGAAGTTCTTGTTGCAAAGCCTACACCAATTAAAATATCACTAACTCAGTCCTGGGATTTATTCAGGGTTGTCCGAATTTAAATCAGTTTTAAAAGCAACTAAAGTCAAAAGGATGCAAAACCTTGTCATGGCAACACTCCTAGTCTCATTTAAAGCTTTTTCAGCTTGACGTTGATTTAGCTTAACTCCACATCAAACTGGTGTTCACACAGGAGCCTTGACCTATTTAAGCGACGCATTTTTAAGTATCTCCCATTTCCCAGCTGCAACTCTGAATATAGACCTACAGGCAAAGCAACCTGAAGGTCCGTCTACGCTAGCAGCTATGCCAAAGGGTTTCTACCCTGACTCCAGTAAACTGAGTCAACCGCTGCATTTGTAAGAGGTTTCAATACTACTACAGAAATATTCATTTTTCTAGAACAATCTCTTCAAAATAAAACCAAATTGAAGCACACCTACTAACTGGATGTTTTTAGCTGCATATTACACCATGGAGAAGCAGCCAAATGTTCCCCTGTCACTCAACCCACTGCTAAAGATGTAAGTTGCTCTTTTTCTACTGTGGTTCCTAAAAAGAGGGGCTATCTTTTATCAGCCAGCTGCCACTGAGAAAAAAAAAAGAGATAAGCTTTTGGGCAGAAGCCCCTTCTTCAGGTCTGAAATAGCAGCAGTAGTCTTGATGGTGAAAACCAGCAGAGAACGACTCATAAATTTAATTAGATTACCTAAGCAGCTAGACCATCTGAAAAAAAAAGGGCATTGATACTGGA
This sequence comes from Scopus umbretta, assembly GCA_013400535.1. Lineage (NCBI taxonomy): Eukaryota > Metazoa > Chordata > Aves > Pelecaniformes > Scopidae > Scopus > Scopus umbretta. The sequence continues at coordinate 11,902 of VZTL01011119.1, forward strand.
GCAAAGGAAGGGATAGCAGGGGAGGAGGAGATAAAACCCAAGCTCCTCTGGCACACACAAAGAAAGCAAGGAGTAATTTACTGCCTGAGGAGGGTGAGGATCAGGGAATTGTATCCTGTGCCCTGGTGTCTCTGTTGAGCCCAGGATCGTTAGCAGCATTAAGCATTTTAGGTCCCATGATGTCTTTTGAAGGTATTTTGTCAATGTCCCCTAAGAATCAGGGTTCAAGGGAGGACTACATTTATTTCAGCTGTGGCAGGCTGCTGCCGTAAAGTCCGTGCAAGGGGGGGAGGGAAGGCCTAGGTATTACTGTCCTTTTGCCTTTCAGCTCGACCCGACTGCTGGGCTTAATCTCGCTTCTCTGTGGAAAAACAAGAAAAATACACCTGCCCCGGCCAGTCCCTTTGCAAGCGCAGAAGCGTCTCTGAACATACCCATCTCGATTTATCTGAGGGAGCAGTAACAGGAAGAGTCTAACAGCTCCTTAATCATTTGTCCGTTAAAAAAAAAACAAACCAAAACCAAAGCCCACATTTCTTTGGAGAAGGCACAGCACTCAGTCAGGGCCCTCGCAAGGTGTCAGGAGCTGCTCAGCAGCGAGTGAGGACATCCCGCGTTGCAGTAGCTGCTACAGATGGTGGCGGTGACAGGGGGACACCGGGCAGGTGAGAAGGCAGCGGCCGGCGGCGGCGAGGACAGCCCGCACGCAGGCCGCCAGGCCGGTAAGGGCGCGAGCACAGCAAAGCGACACGGTGGCACCCCCGACCGCGGCGGGAGACGGGGCGGCAGGGCTTCCTCGAAAGGCTCGGAGAGTTTCTCCTTGAAAACCGAGTTTGTGCCAGAGCTGAAGAGTGAGGTTCACGCCCCGGTCAGTGAATAAATCGGCAAGAGGAGTAAGGCTACAGCCGCTGGGCAAAGCCGCCAGCCAAGCCGCAGCGAAGCCCCGCCACGGCGACGGGCCGTCCTCACCCCCTGCCCTCGGGCGAGGAGGGCTGGCCTTCGACCGCTGCCGCCTCAAGCACAGCCATACAGCCGCCCTCCACGCCGGCACGGCTCCACCGGCGGGTGAGGCGAGACGGCCTGCGCCGCG
>VZTL01011121.1:21223-43163 GCA_013400535.1 Scopus umbretta
GGGGGGGGCTGCTGCGGGCCCTGCCGGCCTTCGCGGGGCGGCGAGCGAGGGGGGCGAGCAGGGGGATGCTTGAGGGAAGCAGGCTGGCCTGCTTCGCCGAGGTACCGTTGCAGCGGAGCAAAACGAGCGGTGGGAAATGCTTATGCTGGAGTGCTGCTGAAAGGACGAAAAGTAAAAAGCACCATCTACAGTTGCTTCCCAGGCAGGCAGGAGAAAATTATCGAGGCGTTTTGTATGCAGTGCTTTAAAGTGAGTTCCTGTGGGACCTTTCTTTTTCCCTTTCGAGTGAGACTTGACGTGCTGTGATCAGGTTTCATCCCTTTCTTGCTTGTTCCAAGGCCAAACGAGATGGAGAGGAAACGTCTGGCTTTTACTTGACAAAAATTATGCTTAATGCTCATGTGTCCCAACTGAAGGTAAAATAACATATAGGTAGTTAAAAATTCGTTTTGCACCTCTGATTTGTGATTGTGTAATACAGATTGTCTCCTACCTGCTGCTGGTGTCTGTTTTAGTTTGAGTGATAAAAGCTTTGTCTGGGGAACAGTAGAATATAAAGGGACTTTTTCCTCGTATTTGCATAAGTACCCCCCCACACCCACCCTAGGTTATTTTCCTACAGCAGTATAATGCTGTATACCTTTCTTGGCACAAATTTCTTTAGTAGCCTTGCACTTGCTGTAGCTTTCAACTACAAGTACATTTTTTTTCTTTCTTAAAGTTTATCCAACTTCAGAAGTCAGGGCTCCAATTTAATTCTTCCAGCTCTCCAAAAAAACCAACTGTTTGAAAAGTATGTATCTTGTCGGGGGGAAGGGTCGGTGCATAAATGAAGGACTGTGACACAAATTCTGTATGGATGTTACCAGGAATTCTTAGTCTGTTGCATCGTAATAAAGCATGGGTTGCTTTTCTTCTCATTTTGAACAGTTTTCTGCTGAAGACTGCCCTTCAATTTATAATTTTCTTTGTGGCAAAGTTGCCAATGACTGATTTCGAAAAGCAGTAAATAAGTTTTCCTAATTGTTTTGCTGTCTTCTAGTGCAATTTGGCATTTGAAAATGAGGAAGAGATTGCACTGCTTGCCAATTTTCATGGACCGTTAGAGGATTGAAACATTGGTGATATCATCTGTGAGAATGATTTGAACTAATAAGTTTAAAAAGTGATAGCTGAGGTTCTGGCAGATGTTCACTTTTGTGCTTCCTAAGGCTGCTGTCTAGCAGTGAAGATCAGACTGCTTGAGTGGGTTTCTCTAGAGCTAACTCCGATAGATGTGGTTGTCAGCGCTGCAAGTGCATAATGCAGTATGGGTTTGGTGGGCTGTGTGCTCTTCTCTAGATGCAGAGGGTGCCAACACCTAACCTACTGTGCTTGCCTAGCATGATCACCAGTAGATGTTTTTCAAAAGGTGTTATTCTGTATGAGCGTGGGGAAATAACCGCACAATCCTAAATTGTTCTTGGAAAAGCAGATAGCGGGCAATGGGCTAGTTTTGACCAGTAAACACAGCCTCTTTCCGTTGGCCCCTTTCACAGTGTCCTGAGGGAGACCGAAGGAGCAGCAGGCTGTTCAGTTAGTAGCAGCCTACTTTCAGGAGCCTGCTGCCTTTATCCATCACTTAACTGGATTTCTGCCAGGTTGACGGGAATGATGAAGTCTCCCAGAAAGTGTCCCTGGGCCCTTCTTCCCTGAAGCCTCTTGGGAATGTGCTGTTATCTGGATGAACTTCTTGGCAGGCTTCTTAAGATAATATCAGCTGTAAAGTAAGCTCTCGTGTTCTGAGGAAACTTCCAAATTTTGTCAAGCAGTAGTGTTATTTTTCAATTCTTTTCTCAGAATGCAAGTTGAGTGCTCTGCTTTTGTTCTTGCCCAGCAAGAAAGTTTTCTTTTGAAAACCAGATTCATGAAGCAGGAGGGCAGTCAAAAGCTATTCTTAATTTCATATGAATTTGGACATTGGTGTAGTTCATAGTATTGCTGTGATAGCTGTTCATTTTCGTCTACTGGACAGCTAATCAGTACTGTGTAATAGTTGGAAATGATTTTGGAACCATTTAGGATGATGGATTGCAGAGAACACATCTGGAACTGAATTGTTTTCCCTTGTTTTGAGGAGCATAAGTATCTCTTAAGTTCAGAAGGAGAAATTTCTCAGTTCATCTGGCAGTCACCAGCATTTGGCTAGTCCTGTCAGCATGCTCCCTGCTGTGGAACCTGGTCATCCATAACAGCTTACGATTTAGTGTCAACTTCGGACAGAGATTTTTGAGGGGTGCACCTCTTCTTTAGGTGTGATTGGCAAAAGAATGTTGTTTAAGACTACTGTTAAGCTGATAGTATTAAAGAATGCCTTAAGCTGCCCAGAGGTTTGAGGAGGTAAGCCAGTTGTCCTCAAAGAGACCAAATCTCTGGATGAGTCCCAAATACTTGTTTTCTCAACCCTCTTTTTACCGTATTTAAGAATATTTCAACAGGAAGGGACAGTGGTGACACAAGTCGGTGTGGATTTTCACAGTCAAGTCTGGGAACCTTTGACAGCCTGTCCAAGTAAGGAACATGATATTGGAATTTAACAAAAGAAAAAAACTTCAAGGCACTGGACTGCTGAAGTTGTAATTAAGAGACACTCATCCTCCCTTTAAGGAGTTAGAATTAATGGTGTTCTTATTAGTTTGATGGGATGTCTATTTCTGCCATATTTCACAACCTTAATCATAAAATTATTGCCAGAGAATTGTTCCTGAGAAATGCAGGTTTATCTGTAAGTTTGATGCAGGCAAAATAATGATGAAATGTGCTTTAAGAACCAAAAGACTGTCTGCTATTCTGTCATGGTAGGCTAATTAGTAATGTAGCAGTGGTTAGGCTAGGTTTGATGAAGAACTTAACTGCTAAAGCCATTCTGAAGTGTCATTTGGATTTTATCTCAAGAATAAAATCTGTAACTCTGGACTCCATGCAGTGCATACTTTATTCTAACTTGGTGTCAAGCATTGTAAACTTAATCTATGTTGTAAGAAGAGAACTGGAAGAACTTTTTACTCACTGCTGTAAGCTAATTATTTCTGAAGTTTTATAAGCTGCAATAAATACAGGTTCTGGCTTGAGTTGTCAAAAAATCACACATGATATTAGGAGCAGGTGTTTAAAAACACGGGGGTTTTTGCATAATTTTTCCCACTTATGCACAGTAAGGGCTGAAGGCACTTCTTGCATTTGTTTTGGATGTTAGTCTAGTTCTAAATCTAGCTGGTGTAATGGTTTGAGGCACCACAGGAGTGGGAAGAAAGGAAAGATTTGGGCTTACTATTTAGAGTGATAGGTAATTAAGCAGATAGATTAGTAAGGTGGTAGAACTGTCAACCTTACGTGACTTGCAATGATTTTTCCTGTGTTTTATTAACTATAGCAGTTATTGGTCATTTTATGCTCACAACTCTTTATGCTCACAACTCTTTAGATATTTAATGATGTCTATGAATTACATATGATTGTAGGTAGGTAGGGAAGTTAAGGTATCACAGCGTGTAGTTTAATGTATTAGAATGTAAGAAATGCTTTGACTGTGATTCCCATGGTGCAATTTCTTGTAATAAAATACTCTTGCTATTTAAATTCATTATTCTTTAGAGTTATCCCCTTGGTTAGTCAACATCTTCAAAACCATCCAGTTACATGTATCTCTGTGTTGGGCTTTTCTCTGGCCAGGCCAAGTCTGCCAAAAGGAGGCAAAATTGTTGCAGAGGAGATTCTTGACCCCAGATAATTATGGAGACTGCAAACTGCGAGTTAACTTCTGGCTGCAGGGGAAGATAAATGCCAATGATTGATTCAGCTTGTCGTGAGGCTGGCACTTTTTTGCCCAGGTTGACCTGCTGCTTTTCTCAGCATTGTTTTAGGGAGAAGGATATTAACTGTGAGCTAACAGGGAGGCTGAGTAGAAAATGTGCGGGAAAGGAGCTACAGCCACCCCCATTTTCAGTTATTTATAAATGTTTATGAAAAGCAAGAACTTCTCACTAAAGATACCTTCGGTGTATGTTCTCAGTGAAAAATGGCAATGCTGACAGGATAAAAAGGAGTGGAATACCCCTTCTGTATAATAGCCAACAAGAAAATCTTTTTCAGTATCCCTTTCTGAACATGAATCAGCAGACTGAGTTCAGCTGGGCAATTTGAAGCCAACGTAGTATGTTCCATAGGCAAAAGAATTTTTGTAGACTGTACTTTCCTGGTAATTCTTTTTCTTCCCTCCCAGGGAAGAGCTGTCATTTTCAGTGCTTCCCTTCTTTTCAGCTGTGACAGTGTGCATTATAATATCAAAATTCAGAAGAATCAAAGTAGTTCTCCAACATGTAAAATCCGTTCCTGTAGCTGATAAAAAGAACACTGTATATTTGATGTGAAAAGTTAAGTGTCTTGCTGATCTTCCTTCTGAAATGCCGCTTCTACTGTGGCTTGGTTTGTGGGGCGCTCTGCAAATAAATCCTGGCACTACTTATTAGTATAACATACCTGTGATACACCTTGTTTACAGAATAGTCATCATCATTCTCATATATTTCCAACGTGCTCACCTTCCTGCTCTGTTGTAATGTTTCTGGGTGAAAGGTAGTTTGAGTTCTGTGGATTTGTCAGTTTTGCCATAAGATGTCTAAACATCTGATTTTTTTTTTTTGCCTGGCTTGTCTTACTGTTGTTTTCAGCATTGTCTTACCAGATACTGAATCCTTGTGCCTTTACTCTGCTCAGCTTACCGAGTTGAGCGATGTCTGCCTTGGCTAGGCTTCCTCATGCACAATGAGATCCTACATAGTCTTCTGAAAGAATGAGTTGAGGTGGCCTCGTGTCAGCTCAGTCACCGCTGCTTGCTTTGCCCTAGATCAGCTAGCAGTGCTTTCATAGGACACCTTCTACAAGTGCACCCATAAGGACTCTTTAGGAATACTGTGAATGGGGATACAGTTAAACTGAAGAAGTTGGTTAATGGCTTTACCGAAGTTAATGGTTCAACAAGGAGTTCTAGTTTCTTTCTATGGTGGTATTGCCAGGTAGAGGTTACTTTCAATGTTGTCTAAATGGAATCTGGTTGGACATATTCTTCTGTGCAGTTCTGAGCATGCTAGTGAAGTGCAGAGTGGTTAATATTAAAGCAGTTTTTTGTAGAATGGGCCAACACATGCATTTGTTCATTTTATTTGACAGACAAAAAGAACAAAATTAATTACTTTTAACTTCAGTGATGTGGAATGGTATGTAATCATAATTTCTTGGCAAGTGACTGCAAAAAGAAAGAAAAAATTGCGGTCTGTTTCAGTCTTTCAGGACTGTTTAAGCTATCTTGAAGAGATGAAGTAGTTACATTTATGTTTTTACAATGCTTTGAAATTTTAGTATTTACATCTATATAGAGAGCGGCAAAGTTAGCTATTTAGCCTTGGGAAGAAAACAAGACTTTCAGTGGGAGAGGAGGAGGGAAGGCTGAGGGGACTGTTGAATTTTTTGTTAATTCTGTGGTGTTTATATTGATACAGTGGATTTTTGAGGATTTTTTATCATACTAGAAACTGGTTGTCATTTTAGTCTGAGTGGAGACTTTCTTCAGCCATTCTTTTGAAGACTTTCTGTAGCCATACTTTTCTTTGTAACTTCAATTACTGAGAACTTCAGTATTTCATTTTAGAGATGTGTGACTGGGGAAGTGGAATTATGTCCATGAATGGAGTAAGAGCAAATCCCAACCAGAACGGTTAAGAACCTTAGTTTATTAGAATATTCTGATAGTTTTTACGCACATTTGTTTTAATTGCTTCAAAATATGTACATTTTAAGTGTTGGGTTTGGAGGTGTTGTGATCTGTGGTGTTATTTCTTGAAATTTGGGTAGTTTTAACATCTTTGAGACTTTGTAGCAGAAAAATAGCTCAGTCCTAAGATTGGAATTTTTTAAAAGCAAGCATCAGTAAAATCTAAAGCTTAGGAAGCTCAAACCTGCCAAAATGCTAAAAATGTTGCTAGCACTGGGTAGTCTTTAAGTTTGCTGCCTTAAGAAATGCACCATGCTATTCTCTGCAGTATCCAAACGTTGATGAGAGTATGTACTCTTGCAAAATTCTAATAAGGCAGAAAAATGCTATTGTTAAGATGCAGAACTAAGTCAGAGAAATCAAGTCACTAGCACATATTTGCATGGAAAATCTGCAGCAATATTCATATTTCTCTTACCAGCACCTAAACAGTCAACCACTAAGTTTGGCAGTGTTTTTTTCAGGATGTACTATATTTCTTCTGTCTAGTAGTACTTTAGAAATCTGGTGATAAATTTCTTTTACGAGTTACTAGGCAATTATTATTTTTTTCTTCTACAAAAAGTTTGCTGCTTCTGTCCTAAAATGATCAACTGCAGTTGTGTTTTGTATGTATGTAATAGGGAACTTCAAATAGAATCACAGTGCAAATATTTTTGCCTTGGTTATAATTTTTAAATAATGCACAAAACCAGAGAAGAAAACAGAATTTTACTGGTGCTCCAAGCCTATTCAGGTTTGTGTAAATTGGAGGGAAATGGGGCCTCAACAAAATTAATGAACAACGCAAGGAGAGTTTGGTTTATTTAGGTATCCCAAAAGAGCCCATGCAAGAGCCTGTGTACTTTCATCACAACAAAGTATAAGTAAGGTAACTCGTATATTTAGATCTTTCTGGCCTGGCTTCTGATCAGTAGGTGTAATGCTGTCTTCTGGGTTTTTGGTACAGCATTTCAGTGAGACTAGACAGCATTTATACTGAGGAATGGTGTTTTTTTTTTAGAAGGCAGGTGTTGTTCAGGTTTGTATAAATTTTATTCAGAGGTTTAGTTGGAAAAAAAACCAACAAGGTATGCTTGGAAGTATGACTTCAGCATCTAGATACTTTATTTGAAGGGGATCATGTTCTAGAACTTTTCAGAAATTTTGGAGATACAGACACAGCTGATATCAGAGGAGATGCTTTTCGCTTCAGAACATGTTCTTAAGTATTTGTTTTATATGTGATGCATTATTACATTTGTGAGGTTGAAGCACCATTTCTGACTCAGGAGTTACGAAGCTGTAAATTGTTGGTCACTGAAAGGTGTGTTGTAGGGAAGTACAACTAATGCTTACTGTATTCCTTTTTATGTTTTCCTCGGCATCTGCTTCTTTAGGTATAATATATATTAGAGACTGACTCTTGGGCAAGACGGAATTGGTCTGGCTTGGTATGATTAGTGTTATGAGTACAGAAGAAGTATAAAGGGAGAAGCCTAGTGATCCCATGCTCTGTGCCTTGCAAAGTGGCTGAAACATGTGATATATTGGTTTTGTGTGTCTTGCTTTTGTTTTAGGAATTGAATAAATTATTGAAGTTGTTTAGAAAGATATTCTTATATTGTGTAGAATCATTGTTGTTGTCTAAAGGAGCCATAGTTCTAAGTATTCTTTTCCTCTGAAATGATGGTGCTTACCACTTTGTGGGTCTGTCTTTGTGGAATTAATTGTAAGAAAATAATTTTAAATAACTCCTGGAAAAATAAAGGTGAAAGTTGAAGGCCTGTAATGAAGGGGGGGAGAGGAAAAAAAAAAATGGAAAAAAGCAGTTGTAAGACTTCAAAACTACTAAATACAGGGACTGGGGGAGCAAAGTCCTTTCCACTGTAAGAGAAGATGAAGTTCATGACCACCTGAGGAACTTGAACATATCTAATTCTATGGGACCTGATCAGATACATCCCAGAGTCCTGTGGGAATTGGCTGAGGTAGTTGCCAAGCCACTCTCCATGGTATTTGAAAAGTCATGGCAGTCAGGTGACGTCCCCGGTGGCTGGAAAAAGGAAAACATTGCACCAGTTTTTAGAAAGGAGGACCCTGGGAACTATCGACCTGTCAGCCTCACCTCTGTGCCTGGGAAGATCATGGAACTGATCCTCCTAGAAGCTAGGAGGTGGTTTGAGACAGCCAGCATGGCTTCACCAGGGGCAAGTCCTGCCTGACCAACCTAGTGGCCTTCTATGATGGAGTGACTACATCAGTGGACAAAGGAAGAGCTACGGCTGTCCTCTGTACTTCTGTATGGCCTTTGACACGGTCCCCTACAGCATCCTTCTCTGTAAATTGGAGAGAGATGGATTTGATGGGTGGACTGTTCGGTGGAAATTGGTTGGATGGTCACGTCCAGAGGGTAGTGGTCAATGGCTCAATATCCAGATGCAGATTGGTGGCAAGTGGTGTCCCTCAAGGGTCCATATTGGGACCAGTACTGTTTAATATTTTCATAGACAGTGGGATTGAGCGCACCCTCAGCAAGTTTGCAGATGACACCAAGCAGAGTGGTGTGGTTGCCATGCCTGAGGGATGGGATGTCATCCAGAGGGACCTGAATAAGCTTGAGAAGTGGGTCCATGTGAACCTCGTGGGGTTCAACAAGGTCAAGTGCAAGGTCCTGCATCTGGGTTGGGGCAATCCCTGGTATCAATACAGGCTGGGGGATGAAGGGATTGAGAGCAGCCCTGCTGAGGAGGACTTGGGGGTACTGGTGGATGAAAAGCTGGACATGAGCCAACAATGTGCGCTTGCAGCCCAGAAGACCAACTGTATCCTGGGCTGCATCAAAAGAAGCGTGGCCAGCAGGTCGAGGGAGGCGATTCTGCCCCTCCACTCTGCTCTGGTGAGATCCCACCTGGAGTACTGAGTCCAGCTCTGGAGCCCTCAGCACAGGAAAGACATGGACCTGCCAGAGCTGGTCCAGAGGAGGGCCACAAAAATAGTAAGAGGCGTGGAACACCTCTCCTGTGAAGAATGGCTGAGAGAGTTGGGGTTGTTCAGCCTGGAGAAGAGAAGGCTCCAGGGAGACCTTACTGCAGCCTTTCAGTACTTAAAGGGGGCTTGTAAGAAAGATGGGGACAAACTTTTTAGCAGGGCTTGTTTTGATAGGACAAAGGTTAATGGTTTTAAACTAAACGAGGGTACATTTAGACTAGATACAAGGAAGACATTTTTTACAGTGGTGAAACACTGGAACAGGTTGCCCAGAGTGATGGTAGATACCCCATCCCTGGAAATGTTCAAGGTCAGGTGGGACAAGGCTCTGAGCAACCTTATCTAGTTGAAGATGTCCCTGCTCGTTGCAGCAGGGTTGGACTAGATGACCTTTAAAGGGTCCCTTCCAACCCAAACTATTCTATGATTCTATTCTAAGATTTTCTGGTCTTGCACTGGTTAAAGTTACTACATTAATTTGTAGGCCTTGCTTGTGCTAGGAGAACAATGCCTCAAATTTGAGTGATACAGCTTTATGGGAGAGCTGTTTCTGAAAACTATGTCCAAGTCCTGTCATGTATACCTCTGTGTCATGTAGTCCTGTTTTCCTTTGTGTTTGAGGTAGCGTTAGTAAGTTTCAAAGAACACTGATTCATGAAGGAGCCAGTGCTGTCTTTAAAAGTTGTTTTAGTAAAGTCTGAAATGTTATCTGATCATGGCTTGACATTCAGTGAGTTGAATAAGATTTTGTAGCAATGATGAGGTAGAGTGATAGGGTCTGAAGTAAACATTACTATTGCTATGGTAGAATTATGGAAGATGAACATTTCTAGTTTAAGATATCTCGTCTCCTGTGCTAACGTACCGGAAGACTTTAAATACAAATTTCAGTTTTTCCCTCCCTATCAGAGTCCATTTTGGTACTAAGAGTCTGACAGCGACATGTCAGCTGTACCTGAAGGTTGGTAGGATGCCAGCTGTTAGGGTAAGGAAATAGTGAATGCACTTAAAGGTCTTTTTGGTTGAGAATATGTACCTCGTGTGAAGAGAGAGACCATTCATGGATTTTAAGTGATAATAGTGTTAGTAATTTAACTTAAGTAGCTTTAATTCATAACTTTGTCTATAAAACTCTGATGCAACCTAGGAATTTTGACAAAGCGTTGTCGTTGCTTCTGTTCCCAGAGTGGTGAAAGGTGATAGTCACTTGCTAATGCTCTGACAGAGACAGTGGCCTTTTTTGTGGACAGTCAATGTCAGATAGTGTCCTGCTAACGTTCACAGTATGCTGTTAACTTTTAACTGCCCTTGTTTGAGACAGAATTTAACTAAAACTCCAGAGGCAATTTTTTTTTTCTCTTGTCTTATAATTAATTTTATTATCCGAGAGAATTAATGGATGTTTGTTACTACAGAAGACAGAAAGTACACAGTGAAACTGGGTTTCAGACTGAAATTTAGTAAGAAGCCGTCTAGTGTTTGTTGTTGGAGGAAACATCCTGACTAATAAGGGGGAAGGTGTTGCAAGCAAATGGCAGTTTTTATACAGGACTAAGTTCAACTTCCAAGAAGGAATGTAGCCATGACAGAAAACTTGTAATCATACTTGTGGATGAATTTGCAAAATATTCTTACTGAGAATTAAAATGAAGGTTGTAATTGGTGTGGTTGATATGGATAAGGGACTTCATCAGTCACCATCTTATTTTTAATTCTAGCCAAACTATCTAGATTAGCATAAAATACAGTTTGTTGTTATTTGTAAACCTTAAGCATGCATTATTTTACTTTTTGGTTTGTAAAAGATGTAACCGATTGCCGTGCCGTTTCTCTTTGATGACGTGAGGAAAGAAGGCCCAGTTGTTGCCAAAAGTACAGACAACTGTCTCTTAGGTGGAATAATGGAAAAGGTCAAAGTTTCAGTTCCATTGGATTTCTCAGCTGTGACTGCTGAAGGATGTGCTAACTGAAGTATGGCATTAGGTGTGAGTGAATGGTGTGGGTTTGCGAGGCTGCGTGTGAGCTCTGAGCCTGGTGGGAACTTAAGGCTCTGGAGAGCACCATGCAGGCACACTTTTGACTGGAGCTGGTCCAGCTCCAGCAGAACTGGCAATGAACTGAAGCAGCGGAGTCCTGGAACTAAACTGCCTCCATGTGGTCTGCTTTGTGTGTCTCTGGACTGTGCTTATTGGCTGTTTACAGTTTTGGGAATGTCATGTAGGCACACCTTCAGCTCAGGTAGAACTCCACTTAGGCTTCATGTTTCAAAAAAGCAGTTACGATGCCTCAGACTTGAGGCTGCCTTTGGAAGCAGTACAGCTGCTGTGCCATGGGCTGTGGTTACAGAAGACTGTCTTGGCCTGTGATGGCTCTATGCAAGTCATTCAGTTCAGGTGTCTTGCCTTGTGTGGCACAAGTATTCTTCCTACACATGACCGAGAGCTGGCTACAATAAAATGATAAATAACAAGCAGGAAAAGTTTAATGCGTGGTTCTGCTGTGGGTTTTTCCTTGCCTTCCCCTCCCTTCCCCCCATCTCATTTGTTTGTATTTATAAGGTATCCCCAACTAAAGAACGGAAATTCTGGAGTAGTGAAACAATGTCACTTGATATAAGCAGGGTTCAGTGTCATTGCTCTGTTCTCATGTTTTGGCATTTTTAGTTGGCATGCTGAGTGGATTCTGTCATTATGGTGTTCCTTTCAATTTTTGCTTCACAGTTGACATGTTTCACTTATGAACAAGATTTAAAAATCAAGAATTTCTCTGATATATAGTAGTCCTAAGCATGATGTGGAACAATAGTAGAGTGAAAGAAAAATAAAGTGGTTGGTTGATCAGCTGGTATATCTTAGTGCTAGATGTTAGTATGGTGTCTATCCAGAATTTTCTCATATTCTTGTTGATTATGATGAGTTTTTGTAATCAAATAAGTTTTCTGATTCAGTTTAGAGAGAAGAGGCAGTGCTCTTTTACTTTATCTGAGAGAACATACAGAATTATAATTAACTTCCATTTAGGATGTCCGTATACTGTTTTGCTGTTTTCCTTGCATCAGGCAGGACAACTGATGTGTTGTCATTCTAGTTGTATATGGCATTTAATTTTTCCTCAGAAATACTTTGAGAGCACATAACCATAGAGCTTTGTTTTTCTGCATTTTTGTTCTGAATTAAGAAACTAATAAACTGTAACCTGACTTCAATTTGTAGGACAGAGAAACTCATTCATAAAGACAAGCCGTCAACTTTGAGATGAATAATTCCTAGTAACTTCTGGAGACTAGATGTTTTGTTTGTCTTTCTCTTCTCTTCTCTGCAGTCTTGCAGGTGCTAGTATGGATAATGAATCTTTCCTGGCAGATAAGTTTTTGTAGGAAATCTTTGCTTCCTTTCATAAAACAAAGTAGTCTGAGACATTCCCCGAGGGATGGTACTCATTGCTGAGGCGTATTTTGAGGTGAATATTAGATGAAGCAGGGATAGGAAACAAAGTTTGTGTACTACTCTGTGCCCATTCTCCTTCTGTTTGGTGCATAATGGAAACTGCTTGTGCGCTCCCTTGTGCTTTCCTGGCTCTGATCCGATCTATCACTGTTTAGATAATATTCCATTCAGCTGCAGTGCCAAGCTCAGTTTCCTTTAACACTTTTATTTATTGTTATATGCTGTGTACCTGTGCTTTTCTGGGGCAGAAATAAGGAGGGAGTCTCTATTTTTTTTTTTTCCCTGATGCGGAATCTATTTTTTCTCCACCTACCCTCTCTATTTCTTCTCTTCAGCAGGGACTCTTGTTCTATTCAAAAGATTTGGAAGAGAGAGTCCCAGTGGCTTCTATCCAATTAGCTTTAGTTTAGCAGTCTTTATGGCTGAAAAGAGACAGTGGAATATATCATCCAAAGCAGAGATGCGAATGGGGACATAAAAATTTAGTGATTATTAATGAATTGTTGAATCCTCCATGTTGAATTGCAATATGTAAAAAGGAAATGCAAGACACAGCAGTTTAGTGTCTGAGGAAGTGGTAAATACAGTTGTATTTGACTCTGCAAACAGTGAACTAATGCTTTGGGTATTCATATCCTATTAAACTTTATAGTTTAAAAATGGAAGAAAAAATCTGTTGGTAGCTATACTACTTTTGTCATATTCTGGGTATATCTTTATTATGTGGGAGAGCAACCCCAAAATATATACTTGCTTATGAGTTTAAATTCATGGCCTACGTGTGAACATTTGAAAATTAAAAAGAATTAGGTGTAACAGTTTTACTGTATGAATTTATTAAATTTAGGGGTTTGTCATGCATTTACTAATATACTAATATACGAAGAGGTAATATTGCAACATCTTTCTTGACAATTTTGTTAAATTCTTTTATCTTTTTTTTTCTTTAAATTGTATTTTGATTTATTTATACTTTATTCATCAGAGAAAGCAACCAGTGAGATGAACACTGCCGAGGACTGGGGCCTCATCTTAGACATCTGTGATAAAGTTGGACAGTCACGCACAGGGTAAGTGACTTCAGAAATTTCCTCCCCAAACTTTTTAAATTTTGTTATTTCAGTCTCATACTCAGATGAGAGAAATGGAATTTTTGCTATCTTTTATAGACTTTTGCAACAGCTCAATTTAACTTGTTTATTACAAGTAGAAGGAAAATGTATGGATATTCTGCTCAAATATTTTGCAATTCTTGCTTTGGAGTTACTACCAGGTCTGTTAAAATTAGGACTTGTGTACAGCAGCTTTTCACCAGTGTAACAGAATAAACAAACTGATATGTTATAGCAGTGTCACTGTAAACCCAGGAGACCTCATTAGGGATTTTTCTTACAGAATCATAATCTGGGTTGGAAGTGACTTCTAGAGGTCATCTAGTCCAACCCTCCAGCTCGAAACAGGTCTAATTAGATCAGGTTGCTCAGGACCATGTCGAGTCTTGAATGCCTGCAATGTCAGAGGTTCCACAACTTCTACGGGCAACATGTTTCAGTATTTGACTACCCTCACAGTAAGTTAGAAAGTAAATAAATAATCCTGCAATCTGATTACAATTTTCCCTGTTCCAACTTGCCTGTGGCATCTTTTCCTATGACTGTGCAGGTCTAGGAAAGAGTCTGGCTGCATCTTCTACATATTCTCTGATTAATTAGTTGTAGAAAGCAGTAAGGTCCCCTTTTAGTCCGCGCTTCTCAGAACGGCAAGTGGCTCTCCATCTCTCCTTGTATGTGACTCTCTGACCATCTTGCCAGACTTCTGTTGGACTTACTGCAGCGCATCAATATCCTTCTTGCACCAGGGAGCCGCAAGCTGGGCAAAGTACTCCAGACACAACCTTAGAAGTGCGGAACAGAGGGGAAGAATCACTTCCCTGGCCCTGTTGGCTGCACTGACCACTTGTTTGACCCAGGACGCGGTTGGTTGTCTCTGCTGCCAGGCTGCGCTGCTGACACCTGTCGCCCAGTAGGACCTGCAGATCCTTTCCTGCGGAACCGCTTTTTACGTGGTCAGCTCCTGGCCTTTGCTGGTGCAGACCATCCAAAATGCGACACCTTGCCCTTGCTCTTGTTGAACTAGATGAAGTTCCAGTCTGCTCATTTCTCCAGACTGTCCTGGTCCCTCTGAATAGTAGCCCTGCCCTCCAGTATATTGGTTGTTCCTCCTCAATTTGCTGTTGTCAACGAAGTTGCTGGGAGTGCGCTGCCTGCCATCATTCAGGTCATTAGTGAGGACATTTAGCAGTGTTGGTCCCAGCAGAGATCCCTGAGGGACCTCACTAGTTACTGCCTGCTAGCTGGAATTTGCACCACTGGTGACAACTTTCTGAGCTTAGGAGGCCAGCCAGTTTTCCAGCCATCCTTTTATCCAGCCCATATTTCAGCAGTTAGGTGATAAGGAGACTGTATGAATTATGAACTTCAACTGTTTGTTAAAACATTGCTAAAACCAAGGTATAAAGCATCTGTTGCCTTCCCTTGTCGTCACCACCAGACCACCAGTGTCTTTGTCACAGAAAGCAATGAGGTTCTGTGTTTCTTCTTCTTGTTTTGAGAAGCTATTCTCTGACATCAGGACTTTGATAAATGTGCATTTTGAAAATGTGTTACTAAATTAAACATATCTTAATATGGGCCACTAATGCTGCCATTATTGATTCTTTACTGACTCTGTCATAGGTTTTATGCATGCACTTGGTTTTTGGACATAAAAAAATAAAGTATAATTTAAGTTTACAGTTTAAAGACATTGTTTCAGTGTATCTGTAGTGGTTTTTCCAGTGTAGTATTAGGCTTTGGAAATGTTTTATATAAGTCTTCTCCAAGCATTCCCTGTAATCATTCAGGTAGGAAATAGTCTCAAGAACAGATTAGGTCATTGCTGCTGATTAGTGAAAGGCTTCTCTGAGATACTTGGATTGC
Source organism: Scopus umbretta (assembly GCA_013400535.1). Lineage (NCBI taxonomy): Eukaryota > Metazoa > Chordata > Aves > Pelecaniformes > Scopidae > Scopus > Scopus umbretta. Next base: position 36,427 of record VZTL01011121.1, read on the forward strand.
CTTGTAAGACTGCAGGAAACAATATAAGATGCTAGACAGCAAATTCCCACCTGGGACTTTTGTTCCAAAGGACAGGTTTGCAAATAAGCTTGTTCCTTGGGATTAGAGATGGTCTCTACAGGAGTACTTACAAATAGCATGGCATATTGAGACTTCTGTGCAGTTGTGTATAACTGTAGTTAAGATGACAGCTGGCAAGTTGTTAATAGTGTTTCATATTAGTCTGTATATGTAAAATTGCATTTCTGCTCCTTGTGCATGTTGATGCTGAGCCTATAACAGTAAGTATAGTATTGAAGGCTTCATTATTCTACTTAATCACTGAAAGCATTTCCAGAGGTAAGATTTAGTCTCACTTAGCAACTTAGCCTGAATGGTGCTCAAATGTATGTAGCTGCAAGAGACAGCTGCTTGGGAGTACAGGCAAAGCTAGGGATCTTTTGGTAATAGGCAGCTATATTTTCTTGGGACAGCTGGAATTTCTATTCTGATTTGTGGGTTTTGTTTGTTTGTGTTTGGTTTGGGGGGGGGGTTGTTGTTGGTTTTGTTTTGGTTTTTTTGTGTGTTTTTTTGTTTGCTTGGTTGTTTTGTTTTTTTTGTTTTTTGTTTTTTTTTTTTTAAGAAAACAGTGGTTTTATCCTGGCTGTGACTTTAACCTTTGTAATACTTAGCCTGCTTGTAGTACGCTGCCAGCTGACTTGTTGCTTAAATTCAGATTCTGTTAAAACTTGCTGATAGTGGGTTGCCTTTGTTTTGATGGATTATGTCATGCCATAGCAAGATAAAGCAAGACAAAGTTCCCCATTAACAAGTTTAAATCAGATATGCTATGCTGTTTGAAATTCTCCTGCAGTTTAAGTTGCTGTGGTAAGGATGCTAGTTGTCTTAGCTGGGATCTGGTTTAATCTTTTAACCAATTCTGGTCCAATACAAGCTGTCTGTTACTGTTCTTGGCGGAAATTTAGATTATAAAATCTCAGCTTCATGGGTTTTCTTTGTACCAGTCTGTAAGCTCCGTTGTGTGCCTGCAGCATTGTAGATGAAGATTGTCTTACACCTGAAGCTACAGTAGACTAGAAGGACTATCCTTCATTACGTGGCACTTTCTGTCCCATAGTGTTACATGGCACATTATCTCATTTAAGGCTTTTGGCAACTTGTTTGCATCCAGACTAATTGTTGGAGACCTGTTAAGCTAGTTTTCTCTTAAGATAAATTAGTTAAGTTCAGTAACAGAATTGCTACTGTTAATTTTTACATTACAATACCTTGGTTACAGAGAATCGCCAGTAGCTGGAAATTTTATCTTTCTTCTCTTAATCCCACCATCTAAAACAGATTTTAGTGAGTTAGAATTCCACCGAATCTCTCTCTATTTTCCCTATTTTATTTGAATTCCAAAATCTAATTGATTAGAGTTGATGCCAGAATTTTCATAGAAAACAGTGGAAGGACAGTAAATTCAGTAATATTTTTAATAAAATGCCTTTTTTATTGTAGCACATATGAAGCATTGCTGTATGCAGTGTGGAATTGATTTGACGCTTTCTGCATGTTTTGCATATTAGGTTATTGAGATGATCTAAACTTTGTCTAACTGAGACGATCAACACTTTTCTTAATCTCTGAATTTGTTTTAGGAACTCATACAGCTCGGCAGTTGGATATTACATTTTTTGCATCCCATTTTTTGGAATATTGGTAGTTCAGTGAGTAAGTTGCCTATTCAGCACAGAAACATGATTAAAACAAAGGTTTTACCATTATAGGCAATCTTTTTTCTGTTTTTATTCAGCATTATTGAAAACTGCTTTATTTTAAAAACTTTTAGCATATTTGACTGTCACTTTTAAGTCACCTGACTACAGGAAAAGTATAGATTTTTGCATAGTGTTGGTTTTCTGCAATGAAAATGCTTACACAACTAAATCCATAGTTTATCAGCTCTGCGTAAAATAATGTTATAAAACTTGAACAATTCATTAAGCAGAATAAAAGGGAAAATTAAAGGCCACTTAAGATATATTTTAGCATGAAGCCTCCCCCCTGCTCCTCAGTCAGTTTAGTGCTAGCCGGTTTGTAAGCTTAATTTGGTTTGCATTTGGCTTTGAGATGGTTGTACCTTTTATGTTAACTTAATCAAACATATTAGTCTTTATGTCTGAAACTATCACAACTTCAGTTTTTCTCCAGAAAAGCTATTTAATAAAAATGATGGCTGGGAAAAGAAAAATAAAAAAAATGAAGTCAGTGACTGGGAGAAGGCACCAATGGTTGAGAAAATAGAAATGTTCATTGCAGCAGTCTCTGTTGGGGGCGTGGGGGTGGGTATTGAAAAATTGTCATTGCGAAATGGTTTGTCTATATTGCTCCTTGCCTAACTTAGTCCTGATTCCTTATGGATTAATCACTGCCTCAGTGAGTCAGTATTCTGGTTAGCTGATTCTTCTTTGGTTGTTTTTGTGCTTGTTCATACAAGAGAGAACAGTAGAATGGCTTACTTGATAGTCTTCCAAACTAACTTCTTTTTCCCCTCCCTCAAGTTACCCAATCTCAGTAGTATTTTACATAGTCATTGCAGCGTATGTCTGACAGGCTGATCGGGAAGCTCTTTGACTGGCTTCTTTCTGAAGGAGCAAGGAGGAAAACTGAGTCACCTGTGTAGTCTTGAGCCCCACAGTCAGTTACCTTAGACTGTAAATGAGCAATAAACTCCTGAAAATATATGAAATGTTTTGTGCAGAGTAGTATTTTAGATTCCAATTGCTGTTAATTTTGTCTTTATTAAATAAAATATAATCAAATAACTTATTTTTTACTCTCTAAAACTAAAACTGACGTTTATTGTGAATGTGGATATATTAGTATATAATACCATAGCTTCTATTGTATCTTGCCCTATTTTCCCCCTGCTTATTTGTTATTCCTACTCACTGTGCCGCCTATGAAATTTTGATTCTAGAATTGTTGGAGCAGAACTGCAGCCTGATACTTGTATAGCATGGTCTGGAGAGATGCCTAATAAATAGCATTCTGTTCTCCTGGGGTGCATGCCTTCCCTCTGATTTCTGTATAGTGCTTCTTATAATTTACAAACTAAACTCCATGGTGAATTAATTTGAAGTAAAAATAAGGATTACAATTCTGTCTAGAATAGGGATTCTTAGTCTGTGTGACTAAACATTGGTAAGCCTGGATTTTTTTTTTTTGTGTAGATGTATCAAAAGATTTTTTTTTAAAACATTTGTGTATGTTAGTGTTTTAACACTCAAATATTGATTGATTCTGTTAAATATATGATCAAATACATTTTTAAGGCATTTTTATGAATTACTGAGGGTTTTCTTGTTTGTTTGTTTTTTTTAACTTTTCAAAGTTGTACTTGACACATGTGGAAGATAGTTGGTTTTGAGGCTTTCTTCTTACTTTATTACTTTTTAATAAGACTTTAGATTCCTTAATAAAAAAATCTTAGGCTAATGGTCCTGTTCCTGAACTGCTAAGCTCTTGATGCTTCATTCTACCTTTATAAATACTGGCTTAACAATTAATGGACATGCACATTTTTGTACTTGCACTTGTATCACATTGATAGTCCTACTAGCAGTTATTTCTGAAATTTTTAGCATGTATTCTTTCTCAGTTAAAGTGAACATATGAGGTGTCTTGGATAATTAATAGGTAACAGGCAACGCTTGCGTATAGCCTTAATTTGTAATAATTGGTTATATGAAGGTATACTCTTGAGTGATCTGTAGTCTTGCTATGTGACGGTGTTTTCTATAATTAGTACTACTAAATATGAAGTGGACATTTCTGTAAAATCTTAATATTGCTGAATATAGTATAGCCAAGCAGTGGTGTAACTTATAACTAAGTGTCATGTTAGTTCTTGGAAATCAGTTTGATAGAAAAATAATTTTGCTTCAGGGGGAAAAAAAAAGCTAGTATAAATACTCCAGAAATGCATAAAATCTTTTAGTTTAAATTTACCTTCTCTTTTCCTCTTTCCCTACTTAACCCTTTTTCAGGGTTATCTTTTCAGGGATATTCAACAGATAATGCTTGTACGCCCATGATAGTTCCTACCCCAGCCTCGCTCAGCCTTCCACCACCTTTAAAGACCGAACAAAATAATAGAAAGTCACACAGATTTTAATACACTGTGTCTGAAACTCCCATTTGAAGTCTTTCTTAAATTCCATTTCATATTATTTCTACCTACCACAACACAGTAAAACTTGAATTCTGTATTTAGTTGTTTTGAAACTTTGATGTAGAACAAATTTTTTAGCACTTGTTGGTAATTAAAAAAATAGCACAAGGGTGTTGGTAATCAGTATGTAAGCAAATGTTCTTAGATATGTATGTGAAATACAGAGCAGTAGACATGAACTACAGAGAATTACAGTTCTCTAAATGTACGGGATTGTATGCGTTTCTGGAGTATTTACAGTAATTCTCACTAACTATAAATAGTAATGTAACTTACCGAGAGGTTTTGATGACTAAGAAGTGACTGTAGAAATGGCTACAACCGTTAATGCTGTTAATTCATTTTTGCGTTGTCATGTATGCGATAGGAAATGTTCATTCCATTACATTTTTTTAAAATCTGTCTTGTGTTTTTTAGGCCTAAGGACTGTCTCCGTTCTATTATGAAGAGAGTGAACCATAAAGATCCCCATGTTGCTATGCAAGCATTAACGGTAGGTTCTTTTTAATGTAGTGCTTTTCATTCCTGAAGTTATATTGCAAAACATCTCTGAGTTTCAATCTTTCTTTCTTTAGCTTCTAGGAGCGTGTGTATCAAACTGTGGTAAAATCTTCCATTTAGAAGTCTGTTCAAGAGATTTTGCCAGTGAAGTAAGCAATGTGTTGAATAAGGTAATGTATTGCATTGATTTATACAATTCATAGAAAAACTAAATTGGACAGAGATTTGGGGTAATCTGAAAATGGAATGGAATCTACTTTTGGAAGACTGGAGATTTGGTGGTGGTGGGAAGGATACAAGATTACTGGGAAGACTGTGGCTGTGAGAAAAAACTTCCGGAATGCCATTTCATACTACAGTTATTTATGTATTTTGTTCAGGGGAGGTGAGGTGTTAATTTATAAATATACAAATTAATTTTCACAGTAAATAACAGCAGTGAAACACTAAATACAGATGTGGTGAAGTGAAGATAATACAGGGCTTTTATATAAACTTTTTTTACTCTATTTTGGACCTAGTATGTATTGTACTAGTATAAACAGAATGTTGGTATACTATTATCCTTTCGTAATAAAGATATTCCTCAGTGACACATTTGACTTCAAAGTAAAGTGTGTATGTAGTTTAGATTGGCTGTAACATGAAATTATTTGAGATTAAGGAATTAAGAACAGATTTCTACATGATTTAACTAGTTTCTTCTGGGCTTGCAGGGTCATCCGAAAGTTTGTGAAAAGCTGAAAGCCCTTATGGTGGAATGGACTGATGAATTCAAGAATGACCCACAGCTTAGTTTAATATCTGCTATGATAAAAAATCTTAAGGAGCAAGGAGTTACTTTCCCAGCTATTGGTTCACAGGTATATTATTTTTTGTGGTTGTTCTTAAAGGGTATCACAAATTCTTTTTATCCTCAGTTTTGTATTTTACAGTTTATAGTCTTGAATTCTATAATGTTTGGCAAACAAAATTAAATCTCTTGTGTCTTAATAAAGCATTTCTTTGAGGCAAAAAGTGTTCTGATTTACTTTATATTTTTATATTGCAGATGAATACAAATCAAAATGGTGAACTTAATGCATTGTCAGGTTTTGTTGAATTCATTTTTACATCTTTCACTTTTGGCTAGGCTGCTGAACAGGCAAAAGCAAGTCCAGCTCTAGTTGCCAAAGATCCTGGTACAGTAGCCAACAAAAAGGAAGAGGAGGATTTAGCTAAAGGTGAGTGCACTTACTTGCTGGTCTGATGAATATATTGGTAAATCAAAAAAAGCAGGAATAAATGTTTTGTTTCCTTCCTCTCTGTGAATAGTATATTTATGGAATGTGGTTATGGTTTCTGTTCCTTTCTTTTTGTACCCTTTGTGGAGGGTTAAAAATTAAAATTGTTTTATGGGTAAAAAAATACAAAAAATTCCCATCTTTTACTTTTTTCCCTCGCCAAACTGAAACAACACAGTAAAAAATCTGCAAAATCTCACCTTAAGGACATGTTCCACTATGGAAATGTTTGATACAAGTTCTGCACTTGAATTTTCCCTCTTCCTGGGGCAAATGAAGCATATTCATTTGCAATTTAAACTTTTGATGCAAGGAGAAAATAAGGATTACAATATAAGTTGTATGCAAAGTTTGATTCAGTATTTTGGGTTATAACTTGGTATTACTTTAAACTTTTATTCCTTTGAATGCTGCTCCTGTAGTATAATTTAAGGCTTTGATTGCTGTAAGCATAAGTGGCTGTTAAATGTCTCACTGCAGTCCCAGTAAACGAAACTAGGATGGTTTCTTTTCATTTACTGTTGTAATAAGGTATATTTATACTGTTGTAATAAGGTGTATTTAAATAACATTGATTTATTTAAATTGCCACTAGCCCATCTGTATATGTTACTAATGGTTTCTTCAGCAGTTGACCCACCAAAGTCAACTTTTCAAGGGATTTGTGTGTCAAATGTTCAGATTCTTCATGGGTTCTGTTTTCACTCAATGTCTGTTATCTCTCTTTTTTTTTTTTT
>VZTL01011124.1:2946-22341 GCA_013400535.1 Scopus umbretta
AGGGGGGGGGGGTGGGGGGGGGGGGGGGGGGGAGGAAGAAAAGAAAAAAAGAAAAGAAAAGGTTTACATGGTAAGGCACTGCATTACATCCATCTGTCAAAGCTATTACTAATCATGGTGCAACAGGATTATACTCAAAGAAGAACAACAGATGTAAACCCTAAAGCTCCCAGCATTTGTTTCATTTTGAGTTGTCTTACCTGCAGTTGATTCTTGGCACTTGTCAAAAGACCACCGCACCTCCACAGCACGACCTCTTTGTTTTATCTGCTGTTCTACTTCATAAATTCTTGCCCGAACCTGTAAAAAAGATAGCTGCTAATTAGCCAGTGGTGGGAAGTCTCCATTTTCATTTCAAACTTGTGACAGCTTTTTCAGCAGGAGCAAGGTACCCTATGGTGTTCCACAACACTCCCTACCTACATTGTGGAACAACAAACTGAAGTACGTTCTGTTCCAATCTTTTTGTCTGTTACAAATCACCTGGTACAATAAAACATCTTTTCCGTACATTAAACCCAGCAAAAGTTAACTTTCAGAGTGTCTGAAAAGTCACATCTCACAATACGGCACGCCAAGCTTCCTCTTACTTGCCATTTTACATCTTAAAGTAATTCCAGTTTAATAACAGAAAACATCTGAACATAAACAAAATTCCTGATATTTTCACAAAATCAGTACCTGAATGAAGTACAAAGTAAGGTCATCAAAAACTAGCACAACGCTAGTCTTGAAACTAGACCTACAGAAGTATCGAAACTTGGCCGTAGTCCTAATGATCACAAATCATTATTTGGGATACAAACCAGATCTTAACCTGACAATAAAAAGCTTACCTGCTGATTAAATGCTGAATTTCCACCTGGCATAGGTAAACTAGATGGAGCAACTTGAAGTAAATCCAGAGGTGAGCCTGGATTAACGTTCTTATTTTCATTTGTGGAGTAATTCCACACCAAGGCACTTGGGCAACAAAGAGTTACAGTCTGCAAGCAACAGTACAAAACAGAAGTAATTTCTTTTTCTAAACATGTGTGATAGACAATACCAACAATAAGAGAGTCCATGAGACTAGAATTATTTTTGGTCTAACTACTACAGTGAAAGAAAGAAAAAGACAGGCCTATGCACAATTACTTTAAAACATCCATTTGAGGAAATTCAATTACTGTATTATTTTCCTTTTTTACTATTTAAAAAAATATTTAAATAAATACATGTTCAATTCCCATTTGTATTGCTTTCCTAACACCATCACCAAAGGTTAATTTGAGTCAGATCCTTTCTGTGAAACATGAATGGACTTTAGAAAAAAGAAGTCATTTTGGTGTTCAGCTTACAGGAAGAAGCTACATGTGAAAAATCAAAATTTAAGAAATTAATTAAAAAGTCAAGATTTTAAAGCACAAGAGTCACTGGAATATACCATGAACTTAAAATTTACTTCAAAAGAAAGATTTTGTGTTGACAGGCTTCAAAACAGTCATTTCACAACAGCTTGTCAGCAGGTACCAATTACCCTGTAGCATTTGGTATTTTACAGAGCAAAAGCAGAAGGCTTTGGTGTTTTGGGGTCAGACCTTAAATATTATCTAAAATGATGGAAGTTGATTCATCTTATAGATGTTTAGTTTTGAAACTGCTGGATTACTTCTTGGGAAGCTCCCCCAGTCCAGATCTGGATTACAAACCAGCACCTTAGCAAAAACATTGCCTAGAAAAATGCTCCTCTGAAAAGACAGAGAGCTTCTCTGACTCCAGGCTGTCCTCTGGACCCGCTTGGTAGCACAAGAAAAAGGGGTAGAAAAAAAGAGCAGAGAAAACACACACACACAAACCCAAATAGTACAGGAAGAACAGAAAGATTACCAGCTGTGTTGCTAGTACAGAAAAGCTGTAAAGTTGCCAGAGAACACAAGCATATCCCAGCAGCCCAAGATGGAGACAAACGCTGACATTCCCAGGACAGATCCATGTTCAAGAGGAAAAAAAGTCACAGCATGCTGAATGCCGGACAGGATCCAACTTCCTGACTCATGAACTCTCAGCAGAGAGAGGGATGCAGATACTCTCCCACTTTCTTTCCTCAGATAGCACCGAGAGCCTTCCCTGCATACAACCCGGCCTGCCTCCAGGCTCTGGGCTTCCTGCGCTGCGACAGCTGTGGGAAAGCAACAGCACTTGGAGAGGGAGCTGCGTACCACAAGAAAGTGTTTTTTTTTTACTGTGGGGATGGTCCAGCACTGGAATTGGTTGCCCAGAGAGGTGGTGAAGATGTTAAAATCCAGCTGGACATGGTACTGAGGAACCTGCTCTAGCTGACCCTGCTGGGAGGGGGGTTGGACGACATCATCTGAAGAGGTCCCTGCCAACCTCACTTGTTCTGTCATTTTGTGATCCCAAGAGCATCAGCATACTCCTGGTACCACCACCAGGACATCTCTGTGCAACCCCCCCGAGACAGACAGCTGAACAGACAACATCAGGAGGGTTTCAGGAAGTCTCACCAGGTCAGCACTCAAGGAGGCAAACAACTGCAGTTCATCATACAAGTCCTTTTTTAGAAAATAATTACTCTCTTGACAATTCTGTTATTGCCGAGCAACAAGCACAAGTGAACAGTCTCTTCTGTTCCACAGTTTTAAAAACTGTTGCATAGTTTACGGCATAAAAAATAAATCGTAATTCTGACAAAACCAAAATGAAGCAGCCTGCAGTGGCACCAAGCATTGGTGACAAGCAATGGAAGAAGCAAGGAAATCCTCAAAGGCTAGAGCTTGCAGGAGTCAGCATGGCACTGTCTTCTGGCCAGACACACTCAGCAGGCAGTCGGGGTCTGGCAGAATCGTGCAGGTTCACTGGTGATGAGAGTATGATGAAATGCACCGAGCATTACTGCAACCAGAAACATTCCACCACAGAGGGAAGGCTTGGCTATCCCTGGCAGCAGAGTCACTCCTTCCCGCAGCAGAGGTGCGGACAGACAAACAGGCAGCAGAAGCTTCTCCAGATGGTTCCACCATCACGCCTCAGCCAGTGTGGAGAATCCACTCTCCCACTCCCCCCCAGACTCACTCAGTCCTCACCCTTTAATGGACACAGGTACATTTTAAACCACAACTAGCACACTTTGTCACGCTCCAAAATCACTCTTTTTTCCAATAAACTGAATGGTTACAGCTTTGAAAACAAAGAGCAACAGAACATTGGCCTACCTGCAGCATACAACTAAGTCCATACACCAGTGGACGGTGTTGAGGGCAGGAGAGGAAATCTGAGCAGGCCAGCTGTACTGGGCTCACCACGGGACCAGGGGCAGTCGGACTTGGGGCTGCCAGAGGAGGGTTACTTGGTCCAATAATCATATGAGGAGAGGGTGCAGCTACAAGATTAGGACCATCGCTTAGCAATAAAGATAGGCGTCTGGCACAAAAATAAGCAAGGCGACGGGATAGGTAAGCTGACTGAACAAACTCTTCTGAATACTGAAAGTTAAAAAAAAAAATGCATAGTTTACTACACAGTCTACTCCGCGTATTCATTTTCTTTAACAATCTAACACTGGACATGCATAAACTAGAAGGGATCACCTCAAATATTTAAGAGTCCAGAAGTTAGAAAAGAAAAGAGCAGCTGAAACGCAAATCTGTACTTCTGCCTCTTAAAAATTTCATCTGCCCTCCAGGACCAGTTATAGTAACAGAATCCTTCTACCAATTCAAGTTAAGGATTATAAAGCATGAACATTTTAAAGGTGTTTATAAATTCCAAACATGCACCGCGCGACACTTTTCCCTAAATATCCTAAGTAAAAATGTTTATATAGAATTTACCACCACAAATATTAAAATCATTTTACATGTGTGAATCACTCTTATATTGATTTTGGCTTTAAAGAAATGCATGCACCTGCAACATTAGCGGCAACAACAGCTTAAGAAGATCATCATCAGTGGGTCTGATTTTTTCCAAAACATCCAGTATCCATGTCAAATACTCGTGTCTCTCGAGCATTCCTTCCTTAAAGGATTTAAAATAACACATCACATATTAACCGGGAGCACTAAAAAAGAAGGTTTGTAACTACAAGTTTTATTTAATTTCCGGTTTAGCTCCTAGTACCCATGCCAGCACAGCGCTACCAGTATCCTCAACCACCACTACACACGCAGGCAACAGCCACCATCGTGGCAGCCCTGCGGACAGGGAAGGAACTGCGTACAGCACCAACGATCTCTGCAGTTGGGATTCAGCAGGCTGCTTGATTTACTGCTGACAGACAGACCCCCTCCTGGCAACCCTTCTGCTATTTCTGTCCTCAGGTAGAAGTAGCCAGAGAGCTATTCTGTGCTAGAACCCATGTGGAACTGGGCAGCCAGGCCACCACTCCAACACCCATGGCTTCATGTGCCAGAGCAGCCTCAGCCTCATTCACAATCATTAAAAACGCTCTTAGAAGATGGGATAATATAGAAGAGATGGAATAATTGAATACATTGCTGCAGTCGCAATCAAAGCACACTAAGCGAATCAAAGCTTTTTCAGCTACCAAATCTTCAAAATGAATTAGCATTTAAAATTTATGCAGGTCTTATGACAAAAGCGACCAGTAAGTTCTAAAACTGAACTTTCCAAGAATGGTAACTTCAAAAAAAAAATAAAAAATAAAAAATCCATGTATTTCTCAAAGTATTACCTGAAACATATAAAATGACAATTTTTCATTATATTCCCACTGCTTCAGGGCTTGTTCCATCTCTTGAGGCATCACTATGGAGCTGTTGCCTTGACTGGAAGTCATATGATAAAACTCCGCAACCTTTGCCAGTTGCTCTCGAAGGTATCTGGTTATAATTTGAGTCCATTCTACAAAATAAGTTTACAATTAGAACACTTCAGATGATAAAAAGTTTCTTTCACAGTGAGAATTGAAACAAACTTGTATTTCGTTTGTCAACAAAAATATTCCTCCAAAACATTAACCTACAGATGCATAATGCAGCACCTATTGTGAATTAATGGGCTTCTTATGTGCCTCTCCTGTGCATTGGTCTCAAAGCACACATACTGTCAAGTGCACAAGTAGCCTGCTAGCTTAGCATGACATAAGAAGCACTGACACAAGGTATGGCTTTAGGGAATCACCTGTCTCCATCAGATTTCAGCATTCAGCCACAAAACAGCCTTGAAATAGATAAAATAAGTATACTTCATTACTTCCTTCCATCTGGACCTTTACTCTCCTCTTCCTTCCCCCTCCAAATACAAACAAAAAAAAAAAAAACAAACCTCAATGGGACTTCGCACAAGCAATGGGATATAAAACTGTTCTTTCTGTAATCACTCTGAAACAGACTACTCCTCCAGATTTTCCTCTGATGAGAATGCAAAAGCTCAGGGGCAGTTTCCTAGGTCAGAGTGACCAGCACAGTGCAAAGATCTGCCAGTAAGGCTGACTGTCTTTCCTTTGTCCTAGGTAAGTCAGCAGGTGCTGTTCAGCAAATACACAAACCTACTAGAAATTATCAGGTTTTGTCTTTGCTTCAGCAGTGATTCTGTATTTAGTATAACTTGGAGTAATTAGTGAATAAAAGTAAACTTGCTTGGTCACATACATAAAGCTTTGGAAAAAAAGGAATTGTAAGGAAGGCATTCCCTTAACAGTAACTGGAACAACCAAGGATATTTGTTAATAACTCAGAGACAAATATCTGACAGAGCTGTATTTAATCAGCATGCAGCATATTTTAGAAGAGCATACTCTTTCATGAATACATAATGCAGTTGCTTTGACAACCTAAGCCTGTTTACTGTCAGTTACAGGAACTACCACTCTCACACACAGCTATTTTCGCTGTTTACTACCCACCTCAGATTTCAGCTAAAGCATTCATTCTTTTTTCCCTTTTGCATTTGTAACTGGCAGTTCTGTCAACATATACAGACTATATGTTGAATGGTTTTCTATCCAAATCCATCAAAATTTCTGTATGAAGCCAGTGGATTTTCATAGAGCAGTTTAGATGCATTTATTTCTAACATTTGCTCACTTTTGGAAAAACAATTCCAAATCTACTACTTCAAACTTATTTCATATGACAGTATGAAAGAATAATTTTCCCAAAGCAACTACCAATATCTGTGCCACTGGCTTAGAAACAATGCAACCGCCTTTCTGTTACCTGAGGCACAGATATAAAACATTTTGGGAACTGTCAAAGGTGCTCAGTAACATGCAGCAAACTACTTCCCAAAAAGCTCTCAACAACCTTTGCAAAACAGGAAATTTGGACAGAGGACGTAACATTCAGTAACCTACCTCAGAATACTCGCCGATAAAAGTCACAGGCACCTCAGCCCACAGACACTCTTACTGGCTTCGTTCATCCTCGCTGTGAAGTGGGTGCCACCACGGTACCAGCCCGAAGCAGAGCCAGGAGTACCTGCCTACCCCCCGACGCACACTACCGCCTTGCACCTTCCCAGTAAACATAAACTCCTTTTATTTTAAAGAGCTACCACTCCCAGCCAGAGCAAACTGGGTCCAGATCAATTTATCACAACAGAGTGGAGAACCTTAGCTTTCCTCACCTCCTCCTTACTCCCCTTTCTCCCGCACTCCCAGACAACCAAGAAAGAGGTGTTTGTTTTAACTACACCCTAACGAGTGTGTGTCCCAACCACAGGAACAGCCCCAGTCTTGGTGCACAGCAACACCACTTCAGTCCCCCCTAGAAAAGTCACAGATGCTCTCTTATCACTAGCAGAGCTAATTACGACCAATTAGGAAAGCAATCAGCCTGCTCTCACTGCCTGCTCCAAGGCTCCAAGCCTCCTGCTAGGGTCTACCCCCAAAAATGCTTACATCATTCAAGAGAAGAGGGAAGACAACCTGAGAGGTTGGAAAGAGGGGCTGTTTCAGCATCCCCTGGTGCAAAGGACAGACGGGGAATGTGAGAGAAGGGAAGAGCAAGTCACCCAGCCCCACTCGGCAGTGCCAAAACAGCTCAAAGGAGCCTGAACCCATCCTGTGTTGGAAAAGGAGTGGGAACTGTGCTAATCTCCCACCAAAACAGCACTGACCTCACTACAGAGAAGCTAACCCCAGCACAGCAGCCTCCCAGAGTTCATACACCAATGGAGGCAACAACCTAACTTGGTATCTGGGCAGGTGTCTTTTCTTTCCTGCCAGCCACACGTGCTGCCTCCCCTTGCTCTCTGTCTCTAAAAAATCAGACTGACTTTAAAAAATATTCTTAGAACTATCACCAAAGAACAAACATAGGATGTTTGCTAGAAAACAGAAAATACACTTTTGAGGCCTTAACCAGAAGCTCTGAGTGAAAACTAGTGTTACGAGCCTACAAATAATTTAAAACAACAAAACCACACAACACACCCAACCACAAAACAAAGTTTCAAAGAAACAACCGAATGAGTTGACAGGAAGACGTAGACATTTCTCATAGCAGTACAGAGATGCTGCTAAACAGCAATGAAATTGTCTGTTCTAAGCCCAGTTATTTTGAGGGCAAAGAAGGAAAACATTCATTCCAGATAGTAGAAGAGCTATAGATAGCGTATGGAAATTGAGAGAGTAAAACTACAACTTTGGTAATAGTTAAAGTACCTTTGAACACCTTAAAGGTGTTCACTGCTTGGCCCGCTGGCTTGGTGCCAGACAGTGTCATTTAAGGTTAGTACTTAAAATAAATACATTGCCACCTATGTTCTAATAAATAAGCTTTGAAATTCACATTTCGTTCCAGGCTTTCTAAATTAGCATGTCTGTTCACTCCCTGGTAACATTTATCTTAACACAGCCTTTGCCACTCCTGCCAACCCCGCAGAGACCAGTGTCAGTGGTGGAGACACAGTACAGTCAACTCCTCAGATGCTGTGCCTGGAGATTTAGGGAAGAATCAGCTGGGAGGAGAAGGAGCCAACAGGGCAGTATTTGTGCTGCATGGCTCTTTGTACTCTTTGACATACACTTCTAAGCAAAACTGATTTAAAGGTATTTTTATTCCCCTTCCCACTACAAAGATTCCTCTCTGGACACCTAGTAACACCAAAGCCACAAACAAGAGGTGCAGGCCCCTTCAGCTGTTATTATGCATTTAGATATTAGAGATGTTTATTTACCAATATTTGGGTCAGTGGCCTGGCGTTTCTTGATTTTAGCTTCAGAAATAGCAGCATAGTAGGCACATGTCATTTTGATCAGCCATGCCGCTCGCAGCAGCGGCACAGAATATTTTGCTAAGTAAGCAAAAACATCTTCTTTTTTACTGAGAATAGGAACCTGAAATGAAACAGGAAGCAAGTTATAGCACACAGTCCAAATAGCAGCTGGCAGGTTAGCCCAGGCCTCCTCTGCTCAACCCCACACTACCTGGAGAGCAGCAGATCTCTCCACCAACCTAGGAACCCACTACACTAACACCCCCTATTGTCTAGACACATAGAAACAGAGACTTGACAAAAAAAAGAGATATCGTCCCACACTTCCCCCAGGTTTCACCAGGAGCATCCTTCCCCTGGCTCAGAGATGCCTGCAGGGCCACTAGCAAACCTCTCGACACAGCCAAAGGCATCCAAAGTGCAGAAAGAGTCCTGGAAGCTGATCCTCAGAACCTCTGGAAAGTGAAAAATGTCCATAGTCCATGTTCAATTACACAGACGCTGCCAGTTCATGGGTGCCCCTGGTTCAGAGGGGTCCGTAATAACCAGAGCGCACCAGGGAACACATCCTGGCAAGCTAATACTGCCTGCACTGGCCACGCAAGCAACGGGGATGGCCCCACAAGACTTCCAGGTGAAAAGTCACTCACAGCAATCCTTACACCTTTCTGCATAAAGGCAGAATAATTTTAAAATGCATTTTTAAAGCAACATATACGAGAACAAGACATTTCATACTCAGTGGAGACAGAAAGAAGTGGAGGGACAAATGCTACACTTACTATCCTGCACCAAAACAATCCTCATTACTCCTTCAAGCATACTCAACTTTTCTAACAGAGTGCCTGGAGAACAGACGTGCATCGATGCTGGACAGCAGCAAACAAAGCACTAACCCTTTCCTGTAATGCTCTTCACTGGCCAGACTAGGGACTCTACAGAATCAGTTTCACAGTGTTCTTAAATGCTTATTTACTGTTATCAGCAGGTTTATAAATCTGGCTATTTAAAAAGAGAAAAAAAAAAAAAACCTTAAATAATGAAAGAAATCTCTTTAGCACTTCTATTCACAAAGTTAACCTCTCAGAATGTTAGGGGGAAACTTAAGTTGGTGGCATGCTTGCCACAGCAATGCTCTTGTTTTTCCAGTGGCTCTGTTGGTAGCAAAGCAGCACATGTTCTTCACCAGCTGCATGGCAACAAACTAAAAACTGGTGAAACTTGTACCTTCTGTTATTTCGGTCCATTTACGCTCAATAGTCTTGGAATAAGAGTTCCTTATTACAGTTTAATTTATACTCGGAATAACTCCCAGGTCCTGTAAAATTAGCTGCTTGCACACAGAGCTTCAGGAAAAAAAGGCATGAATAACAACGTCTTTGTTACTGTGTTCTAGACGCCACCTTGGACGAGTTTTAATGGCCACTTCAAATTTATCTTGTACTGCTGTTCCTAACGGCGTGCAGCATCCAAAAAGATAGCTCAAAATTGCCATTTCCAGTTATACAAAGACTGCTACAAAGCAGCTAGAATTCTTCTCCTTAATTGGAAACTTAAACAAGAATGCAACTAGTAAGACTATACAAATACAAATTTTAATGTGAACAGCATGAAAAGGGGTTGGAGTTAGCAAGCAGGTTCTTTTAAGAATGCATTGGCTTCCTAGCCAATTATTTCCTTGCTGGACATGAGAATTTCTGTAAACTGTTCCTTTGCTCGAGAAAAAGACCAATGAAGTAAAGCGTGCAGGCAAAGAATCTGGCTGTCAATAAGATAAACATGCCTGAGCTAAAATATAGTCATTCAAAGGAACTTTTACCAGCTAGATCAGAAGTTCCTTTTTGCCCAGGCACCCTCCTTGCAGAGAGGGAACATGCTGCAGAGCAGCAGCCACCTCCAGCACTGCTCCACATTCAGCACATTCAGAAATACTGCCCTATTCTTACAGCCCAGTTCAGTGCAATCCAATATCCAAGGGTTGTGATTTAACCCTGCAGGCAGCTAAACACCACACAGCTGTTCACCCACTCCCTGCAACCAGTGGGATGGGGGAGAAAATCCCGGGGGGAAAAAAAAGTAAGATTCGTGGGTTGAGATAAAGACAGTTTAATAGGACAGAAAAGGAAGGGAAAATAATAGCAACAACAATTATAAAAGAATGTACAAAATAAATGATGCACAATGCAATTGCTCACCACCCACTGACCGATGTCCAGCCAGTTCCCCAGCAGCAGCCCCCCAGCCAACTCCCCCAGTTTCTATACTGAGCATGACGCCATATGGTATGGAGTAGCCCTGTGGCCAGTTTGGGTCAGCTGTCCTGGCCATGCCCCCTCCCTGCTTCTTGTACACCTCCAGCCTTCTCAGTCAGTAGGCCATGAGAAGCTGAAAAGTCCCCTGACTTAGCACTACTGAGCAACAACTAAACCATCAGTGTGTTATCAACATTATTCTCATACTAAATCCAAAATGCCAGCTGCTAGGAAGAAACTCTAATTAACTCTATTCCAGCCGAAACCAGGACACCAAGAGACAAAGGAAGGAATATTTTGGTACCTTTTTTGCTAAAAGAGTCAGTGGTTTACTTCCTGCTAAATCTGTGAACCAGTTGTGAATTGCACTCTGAGACCGAGCAGTAACCAGCCAGTAGTTGTCTTTGGCATTTACTTGTGGTTTCTTCTTTCCTGTGTCCTGGAAAGTGTTAAGTTTTAGCTTTTCCGCTAATATGCTGCTAAAGTAAGCGCCAATCTGGTGGGGAAAAAAAGGCAAAACATATATGACAACGCAGTAAGCAAGCATCTATCGTATATTAAAGCAGAAAGGATTTCCATCTGAACAGATGTAGTCATCACTCTAGTCCAGGCTATCAATCTAATGAGATTACGCTGTAATTCCCTGAAGGTAGGAGATGGGGATTCATCATATTCAGCACCCGTGCAACACTTCTGCATTAGCATTATAGAAGCTGCGGGTCAGCAAAACCAAGCCAAAAGACAACCAGGCCTCAGAGATACCAGCGATGCAGCTGCCATTTACGACGGGTCACTGCGAATGCTCAGAGCCACATCCCTCCAGCAGATGAGTGTCTCAGATTTGGGCCCCAATTCCGTGTATTCTAAGAGTGTTTCAGGACATTCCTCCCCTTCTACACTTTACTACACCATAAAGTGTGTAAATACATGCTTTACACTTCTAAATAGAACAAACTACACTGTCACAAGAACCACAATCATTGTCTTGCCATCATCAGTTACAGCAGGCAAAGCTTCAAAGATTCGGATAAGCTAGGAAGCATTCTGACTTCTATTCAAAACGCCTCCACTACCACTCGATACCTCCAGAATGAAAAGCTTTGTAAGATCTGCTTTCCCAGTACTTTCAATCCCAAAGCAGCAGAAAAAAGCCCAATAGAGGTTTTGCTTCCCATGTAAGCTTATTTACTTTTCAAAATTACTATAATAGAAATCAATTTTGAGGCCTGTCAGTAAGAATAGAATGTTGGATTTTCTAATAAATATATTCATAGTTGGGTAATTTTAAAATCTATGAAAAGCTTTTAGGAGATACTGAACTTATTTTGGTAATTCTACACTTAAATCTTCCAAATAACTATAAGCACTTCCTTGTGAATTTCTGTTTTACTTTTTAAACAGTTACATTCAATAGTCAAAACATGAATAATTAGAATATAAGACAGAACCTGCCTGCAGGCAGCAATTCTAGAAAACAAAATCAGAAGAATGTAACAGGAAAACCTTTAACATTTCAATAGCAACCCTGTCATTTACTTGTATCTCTTCTCCTGCTAAAATAGAAGAGCACCACTGTATAAATAAATTCACATTTCCCAATAAGCCATACAAAGTTATGTATTTTAGAAGTTAAGCAGTAGAAAATTACTTCATCTGAAAACATTTTTGTAAGCTTCTTGATAACATTCTCCTTTAAAACCATTTCTTCCTGCTTTCCCAACAAAGAAGAAGAAAAAAAAAAATAGAGTACATGAATCTGGACAGTTCCCTCAAAGAAATACAGAACGGGTTTTTTCCTAAGAAGCTATTATTTTCCATTTGGAGGACAGTAACTAATATTTTAGTGATTTTTATTGCTCTTTTGTTTACTGCTCTTACACTTCCTTGACTCTCAAAAAAACACAGGAGAGCTAAGTTAAATTTCACTGAACAATCCAAGAATATATTTCCAAGACACCTGGACCACAGTGACCAGTTAGTTTCTCCTGGCAGGTAACAGCCTCATGAAACAGATACAAGACCAAAGCAAGTTAAAGATGTGTAAACCCTAGGGACTTCCAGGGAAGGAATCACTACTGTCTTTTTAGGTGAAGCAAATAAAAGAACAGGAGCAAAAATTAATGTCTCTTCTACAACAAAATGTGCTGTTACATTTTGTTCTCAGCATCTATGTTTTCCTCTCAAGACTGATAACACTGGGTAGCAGAAACATAGCTCAGTATTCTTATATTAGTTCTGTAATTAACTTTAATACAAAGACTTCCAACTAGAAAGCAAAGCAGTCAAGAACAAGTACAACCACTGCCAGTTTGGTTCCAATTTCAATGAGTATACTCAGACCAAAAAACCCTGTCTTACCTTTGAGGCATTAATGACGATATTTCTAGCAGATCCATGCTCATCTCCAGAGAAGGCAGGTTGATTACTGAAGCCTTGCTTTACGTTCACTGCAGTAAGTTCATCCTGCAAACAGTGTTTTAAGGGCAAAAAATGAAATGACAATTTAAGAAGTCACATCATTCTGAGAAGCATGTTTTTATAAAGAAAATGCATGTATTTGCTAGTGTGTCACACTCTGCATTCACCTGAACCCTCACAGCACTTTGCACATTCACGGGGTTTCAGTAAAGGGGAACGCAATGCTACTCCTACCCTCCAGCCTGCACTAAGCGTTTGCCTTACTATAGACCTCAAGGCCATAACTTGATAAGGATGCCACTTCTTTTGCTGAAAAGGGATTGCTGCCCATGAGAAGAATAGCAGGAAACAAGGTCTTGGCAGCCTTTGTAAAACCTGGAGTGCTCCCCAGCACCCAGCCCTAAATCTTCCTTATGAAAGTGGTGCCAGTCACCAGCCATCCTGACCAGCGGAGGGAGAGCAGCGCATCCTCCTCGAGATACACCAGGATCGCTGGAACCACAACAGAACGCTGCTGCACAACCCTCCTTACCACCAAAACCCTATGTGTCCCTTCCCCCAGCACAAAAAAAACAAACAATTGCACCCTTGTTTTGTTGAAGTTTAAAATGTTACTAATTCAGTTTGTGGCCACACAACCACCCTTTAGAGAATCTCTACTGAAATAAGAAACAGACCACCTCTAGCAGAAACAATTTCAGGTAAACATCTGTCCCTGTTCCCGCTTCTTCTGGAATTACTTTCGCAGTGGAAGTATTACTAGTCTCTTACTACACTATCAACACACCTCCATTTTGCTGGATATTGGTATTTAAGCAGGCTTAGCTGGATCATATTTGCAACAAGAACACAAAATGGACGGAAGCGGGAGCAGTAGTATTAGGTGCAAATACATACCCACACCTTCACAAACACAGAACATAACTTCCTAAGGGAGCCCCATCCTTCCCTATCTTCACTCCGTACTTTCACCAAAGCTACTGTGCTTCCACGGAGGCCATGCAGTTTATTCACTCATTCAGGATCACAGAAGTCAGGCTGAGGTTTATCTACACCAGATGAATGGGAACTTGACTTGTTTGTTTTTCTGAATCTCCCTCTGAAGAGAAGACACAGACCTCCCCCAGCCGATCAGTTGCCACCACAGGTAGTCTACACAAGCTCAAGTGGTCCACGGACCACTGGTAGTGGGTGAGATACTGGAACTATTCCCGAGATGACTGTGAAATAACCTATGAAAACAAAGAGTGACTGCCATGCAACCAAGCAAATAAAATAGGAGAAAATAAAGTTAAGAATGTCACAATTTTACTAGAAGATTTTATTACTAGTTTGGGGCAACGTGTCTCCCCAAAAATGGCAACCCAGAAGCTTCCATTCAGCTTATTCTCTTACGCTTCGCAACACATTTTGCTTTTCAGCATTTTCACAAAGTTTGGGAGCAACACAGAAGACAGTAATGTATTTAGAAGAAATCTCAGCTCTCTAGGGTTTAGGAAGTTAGCAAGCCTCATCTGAATTTTAAATGAAATCAACAAGAAGTGCTGGAACACTCCTCCACCCACGCTACCCCCAAGACATCCTTGAAAACACAGATAAAGGCAGAGATGAAAGTGATCAAAGACATTATAAGCAAATAAATAAAAGGTAAATGGCAAACAGATGGAGATATATGTTACTATTAGTGCCATTTCCACAGATGACCCCAGTTCTGTTATCTTTAAACTTCTCCTCTTTTGAAAAAAGCTGTCTAGATATCATTATGCTAAAAATAACTAAGAACCGTATGTTGTACCACTGTTTCTACCACTACAGTAGGAACAAGCTGCGGATGGACTGACAACACAAACACATCAGTGTTTTGGTTTTGTCTGGCTCAGATTATTAGCTCAGACTTCTCCCTGCCTTCAGCAGTAGTTCAGAAATTTTATACATGGAACATAGCACAGTTGCATAACCAAACACCAACTAGGAATGAAAAGATGTGTCATCTGTGAACACAATGCACAGAGATACCTTCACAGACAAATTAACAATAAAATGGATGTTCACAGGAGGTCTCACTACATCTCGCTTATGCCAGCTCCATTAACAGCTCAGGGTCATTTTCTAAGAGCACAGCTGCCCGCTAGCAGCGGGGAAAGTTTCCTGGACATACAGGCATGAACACCAGCACAGCTAAGGTGTACAATACTGAACGTACCAGGGTTAAGCCCATTTTCACTGGGCTTGGTGTGCAAGCCCTCTCCTAATGACAGACACAGGAGCACTGCACGCTGCTGTCGCTAAGTGAGGCGCTCTGCACCGCAACACACTGGATCCTCCAGGCTCCTGCAGGGATGTCAAGCTTCCTTTCAAAATGTCAAGCAGGGCCCCAAGCGAGCCCAATCAAGGCTTAAAACCCTTTTGCAATTTTAAATAGCCAAATGAACATTCAGGCCCAGATTGCATTAATTTGCTTGAGAAAGAATTTTAATTGTATTCTGTGGGATGTTTAAGACCCACCAATATATCTGCAGCAATCCATTTGTGAACACAGCACGTACCTTTACAGAAAGAAAGCCCGACAAGTGCAGGCTGACGTTCACAGGAGCTGAGCATCATCAGCTCTGCGAGAAGTCAGACCCCAACTTAAGTCTGCGTGCGTTACTTCATCACAGCTGTGACTCCTGCAAAGCGCATTCAGAGGAGGCCACCTATAGCACTTACCCAGCCAGCTGCAGTCAAGGGCACTCAAATCTGGACCAAGAACAAACAAACAGACTGTTAGGATCACACATTGAGGCGTTGCTGGGTGTTCTGGACTGTATAATTCCATATTAACTTGCCTTTAACGAATAGGAATGAGCTCTTTCAACTTAAGCATTCTCTTGCTTCCTGATTACTGCAGTTACAACACTGGCTTACTGCAGCACCAAGCCAGCAAGAGAAAAGCAGAAAGCTAATGATGTATAAAGGTTTTGAAAAACTACGAACTGGCCAGTTTATTCTGACATCTAAGCTGAGCAAAAAGACAATGTATAGAGCTACACCAGCACTATTTAACAGTCAAAACCAAGGAATTTTTGAAAGGCGTTCTTTTTCACCCAAACCTCAAAAGTGTCCTTCAGAAGAGAAATTTATTAGTTGTTCATATTAAACTCATGAAAGCAACAAAACAGATCTTTTTAACCAGTCATTACTTTTAGATCCTCTCACATGCTCCATCTTTTGCTTCATGTTTCTTTATTACACCAGGGCACCTACTGTCAGCAGCTTGGAGCAACCAAGCTTGGAGACCCAAACCTTCTGCAAGAAGGTCAAGGATTTCAACCTGTGGTGTAGCTGCTGCAGCATAAACCTTCCACTCATGCTCAGCTTCCGCTATGTTGGATTTGGTTTATACGAGATCAAAAAATAACTCCCCGAAAGAAACAGTTTAAAATATTGTGACAGATACAGATTACTAAACAGGCTGTATTTTGTGATGAAGAGAGGAGTAAGGATAAGAGGAGCATTATTCACTCCAAATCAACAGCTCAGAAGTCACAAACAAGGATTAGCCATACCCAACCACAGGCAGAAGCAACTTTTGCTGGAGACTAGGAAAATGGCATACTGGCCATGTTATAAACAGATACTGATAGCAAGAAGGAAGACTGGCCTCTCATAATACTGAAGGGCCCGGAAAGACAGGTCTGTTCCCAACTGGCATAAGGGGGACAATGCTGGAGATGCCACCGTGACAGAAATTTCGACTGCTATACCCATCCTATCAGCGAGAAGGTGGTCTGGGCTACTGGTGATTGTAGACGTTGGAGAATTGAGCCTTGGAATGGGCAAACCCTGCGCACTATGTGTGGAGAAGACAATGAAATTCCTTCTGTCTGAAGGCTATTTCTCAGCATAAAATGGTGTCGATCGTGCTTTTTTGTGCTTTGAAATGGTATTCAACTGAAGTTAAAAGCATTACTCATGAGTAAAATCATCAGGATCCGGCCCTGATGATATGGTACATTCAGTGGTTATATCTTTGGCTTGTAATAAACATAATTTCCATTATATTTTATCCACCTTAGGGAGGCTGTAACAATTTAGAGCACAGGAAGTGTTAGGAAAAAAAAGTGATTCTAACACCTACCTTCAGATGGTCCTGCCAGGGCAGGATTTCCAATCCTACCTTTTGTTCTACAATCAGCAGCAGGGATTGCTGATTATACGGAGAAAATATGTGCAAAGCACTGTCCAATGTTCAAAGAAAACACATTACAGATAGACAAGGAAAGCCCATTCCTCCTAATCTTTCTCCTTTAGAACAGTACCAGGTGTTAAAAGCAGCCCCAGCAGGTAACTGCATTCAAGCAAAAGCTATGTGCTATGCAATTTGAAGACTGCCCTTCCATCACCCCCTTATTTCTGCAGACAGCATTCTGCACACAGGGCACACGCCAATGCTCAGGGGCTAAGCGTTACCCCAAGCTTCCCATGAGGGGACCTCGCAAAGGATGCAGAGTTCCACCTGGCACTCAGGTGAACGGGCTCAGGAGCTGGCCTGGGAGCATGAGAACCCAGGGTCCCTGGAGGCGCTAGCTCCGAGCAGAGAGGGCATTTAGAATAGCACAGGGCGACAGTCGGCAACACCAACGTCACCAGACAGCCCATTCCCACCTCTACTAGAGCCTGTAACTCCGCATTTGTCTCCTATTTCAAATGATAGACAGGCTTCACCAACCCAGAGGCTGGAACGACACAGAACTGTATCCTATAAGCGCCCCATGCAACACACACTAACAACCGCCCTTACACACGTAGAATAAAGACTTTCCCCAAGCCACATGTCAATCAATTACGTTGTGGCAAATAACCATGAGCCTGTTTCAGTTATTTTCTACTTGCTAATGCACCTGTGTAACACATTTTAAATATTAACCATCTGGGCACTTGCCACTTCCATTCTTATTGTAACTGGCTGCATATTTATAAATGTGTCTGCAAGAATCAATCCACCACCTGACTAAAAATACGCAACAGTCCAGAGCTAAAAATTCATCTCCATACATTGTCATAGCTGAGTTCAGATGCAGTTCTGCAAGCCTGGTCACGATCACTCTTAAAAATACACGTTAGAGAAATACTTCTAGTTGCCGTAATCATCAAGGTTGTAAGTATGAAGACTAGCCGCATAAGCGTGAAGAGACAGAAAGATGTTAAGGTCAAAAAAATTGAGATACGTCTCAAAGGATTAGTAATGGACTTGAATACACATCTTTTACTGTGTGCTGTCTGAGCTCCTCTAAACTAGCACCGACCAACAGCCGCTCTCTGATGAATGCTCTCCAGCCTGCGTGAACCAGATGATAATGCTCATAAACAACTAACAAATTACCCTTAATTAGCCTCCTTTCTGGACATCTCAAGATGACAAGAGACCAGGAAGAGAGCAAAGCATGAAGAGCGTTGCATGGCTGCCCTGCTGCACTTGCTCCGTTTAACTGGAGCTCAACCTCATTGTCAGCCTGATGAATTCACCGAGACAGAAGACAGTCAGGATCACCAGAAGAATAGGACATCCCAGACCAAGCCACGCAAGAGGCAGGGGTATCAGGCGTACACGGCTTCGTGTACGAGTCACAACACAGCACGCGAGGCAAACCTCAGAGAGACCCGTTGACTTTGCTGGGAGACATCCTGTTCACAAAACCCTACCAGAGGCTTCTTCCACCCACCTATGGAAGGCTGGCAGCCCAGAAGCAAGACGGGGAAGCCGGGCCAGAGAGAGCCTACAACCAACCTCCCGGCTTTGCTGGACATGCCAGCCATGTCACAGCGCATGCCTACCCAAACTACGTGCTCTCCCCCAGCACGGACCGATGGCAAGTCTCCATGAGTTTGGTTGTGGTACCTGGGAGTAGGACAGCCACAGCCTGACGCAAGAGTACAAGCTACAGCACCGCTCACCTCCACCCTGTGTTTCTGAATACCTTTCCCGACCTCCAAAACCCTCCAGTCCTTTCATTCCTCCAACCACAGGTCCCTGCTGTCAGGTCAGAAACACAGGTGGGCAGCTCAGGAGGCCCATGCCCAGCCCAGCTGGTGGCACCTCTCACCCTCCGGGTAGCCCTTGCCCCTCAGGGGCCAGAGGTGCCCCTCACGGCAGGGGGCTGTACCCCTCAGGGGCCCATGCCCCTCATGGACTGGCAGTACCCCTCACGGCAGGGGGCTGTACCCCTCAGGGGCCCATGCCCCTCATGGACTGGCAGTACCCCTCACGGCAGGGGGCTGTACCCCTCAGGGGCCCATGCCCCTCATGGACTGGCAGTACCCCTCACGGCAGGGGGCTGTACCCCTCAGGGGCCCATGCCCCTCATGGACTGGCAGTACCCCTCACAGCAGGGGGCTGTACCCCTCTCGGGCCAGGGGTGTCCCTCAGGGGCCAGGGGTGCCCCTCACAGCAGGCAGCTGTACCCCTCCGGGACCCATGCCCCTCATGGGCCGGCAGTGCCCCTCATGGCAGGGAGCTGTACCCCTCATGGGCCAGAGGTGCCCCTGAGGGGCCGGGGTG
>VZTL01011130.1:0-10641 GCA_013400535.1 Scopus umbretta
ATAAAAATATGTATAAAATATATAAATTTAATTGTAGTCATTCAGAAATATGGAAAAATAAGCAAAAGAAAAGGTAGAATGTGCCCCAGGCCGGAGCTGCAGCATCTGTACGTTGGAGTCTGTTAAAATAGGTTCAGTGGTGAGGAAATGGGCTAATAAGAGTGAATACTCATTGCTCTGGGAGAGCTCTGTCTTTTGCTGCTTCCACTCATCAGTCCATAGAAATAGTAGAGAATATTCCTATGCCATGTTAGGACTGGATAACCATAAGACAGAAAAATAATATACTAATGAAAAGAATGGTTAGTGTCCAAGATGGATAACATTGGTGTAGTGCAATGTACTTTTACATATGCAAGTGGACAAGAATGGGGATGATGAGAACTAAGATTTTTTGGATTAGTTTTCCATTGGAGGGATGGGAAAGGATGATTAAACAGTTGAATCAAAAAGTAGCATTCAATTAAGAAAATAAATAAAGTTTCATGCCAGGAGAAGTAAGTGACCATTGATTGAAAGCGTGAATGTCTGCAGTGCCTGTAGTGTAGTCTAGACAGTGCTCTCTGTCTGCGTGACATAGTGGTGGTGAACAGGTGGTGATGGGGGAGTGCCTGTGATTTACAGTTTCTGACTCCATCTGAAAGAAGAGAATGGAAAAAATCAGGGAATCTTGCTTCTGCTGTAACTCATCAAAAGCCTTAAATGATGCAATTTCCATGTGATGTATCACCTGTGTTCTTGGACACTCAGCTCTGTATATCAGTCTTTGTAAACCATGTGTAATGATTGAGTAGCTGAAATCTGAAAATTCAGTGAGCGATGCAGAGACAAAACTCGTGTTCTTATACACGTGCACACGCCCCTCTTTTAGCTTACCTTACTTACTTTTCTTATTTTGGGAAGGCAGAGTATACAGTTACTCAGCTATGGTAAGATGCACCTCATCCAGGAATACAGACTCTTCCTAAGGGCTATATGGAAAATGCTGAAGCTTGTGGGAAATAGAAGCTGATGTTTCAGATAACTGCGTAAGAAGTGGTGGATAAATTTGTGGGGGGAAAAAAAAGTAGTAGTAAAAAAGAATGAAAAACTGCTGCTTGATACATAATCAAGCTATCCCAGCATGATTTAGACCTTAAGTTTAATTCCAAGACATCTAATTTTCTTGAATTTCACTTACATGATAGACATTGTGCATTTAAGGACAAAAGAAATAATGACATTTAATGTCTCCAATTTACAGTTGCATCATTACACAAACATTATTTCCTATTTTAATTCAACAATGTAGATCTTTTATCAAGCGTGTGGAACATAGTTGACTCTAGCAGGAATTGCACTATCATTAGGTAATTATTTGAAACACTTTGTCTTGAAATGTGAATGCCTGAAATCTCGTTCATATTTCTGGGATATTTTCCATAGAACCATGTCAATCTGAACAGCTGTGTATTTTTTTTATTGTCTAATCCTGATTTTTGTAAATATTAGCATTGTTCTGCAAATCATTTCCTTCAAAACAGAGCATGTTTTTTCATATCCTAATGACAGGATGGTTTAAGTTTGCGGGCAAGGTGCTAAGTGATGAAGTTGGTCCATGTGCTTTTTCTGGTTCTTCGAGGAAGCATTATTCCCTAGAAAATCAGATCTAGCAATCTTAGTGTGCACATCAAATGGTCCTGGTGAAAACAAAATAATATTGAAGATTTGCCAAATATGCTTTCATAAAGCGTGAAGTTTTAAATTCTGAAATTACTTTGCAAGAAATATGGCTGCCAAAAGGTCTTAGCATGGCATGCTTTGGTGTTACCCTTATTCATAGCAGTTCTGTGGAATTCCTCCTGTTGGAGGTGGCTGCATAATGAAAAGCAACCTGCGGGAAATTAATAAACTGCCATGTGCTAAAATATAAAGAAGTATTTAAGATTTACTGCTTTTAAAAAGAGATGGGCTGTTTTTATCCATGATAATCAAGGTGTATTAGTCTGTAATGGCACAGAGGAAGAAGCAAGTAAGAGGTTTTATAAGAGATGGCAAAAAGGTCTGAGTTTGCATTTTAAAATAGAAATAACTTTTTCACAAATACATTAGAGAAACTAGGGACCATTAAGAAATGATGAGGAAGATAAAGTTATTAATCACAAAGATACCAAGTGCCTTTCTTCAAATCCTATTTCTATTTAGCAGAAATAAAGTCTGTGTGTGCTACTGCATGATAAGAGTGTAATGGATTAAGGAAAAAGAGAACTCCAGTGGAACAAATGAAATGCTGCTTGGAAACTCTGCTTAGAAATAAATCAACAAGTCTAAACAGTAGTCACCAAAGTGTATCAAGGGAACTAGCAAACTAATTTGCAGTAACAGTGACAGTAACTAGAACCAGAGAAGTGCCTGAAGACTGGAGAAGAGCATGAATAGCTTTTAGGGGAGAAGTTGAGTGCATCTTCTATTTGGTGGAATATATAATGGAATAAATAATTTATGGAAATCAATACTTGTCTGGAAGGTAATGGAACCATAAGCAAAAGCACTTACAGGCTTCTAGCAAATTAACTTGGCCAAACTTCCTTTGTTTTGCTTTCCTAAATAGTAGCGTACCATTAAACAGAAAGCAGCAGTGTCCTAAATTCAAAATAGTTCAAAAGAGTGTAACAATTCCAGATAGCAAACTTGGATGGCTGAATACATATCGACCTTCCTTGAATTTTCACCTTCACTTAAACAAACAGGTTTGACTCATTAACTTTCTATTTGGGACATTCTGCAATTTGGAGGCAAAGTAAAATACACCCAATTTGCATCCTGCTCAAGGAGTCTGTATCAGGAGCAGCTGGTCTTTCTCATAGCTGCATCAGTCTTTTGCATAGCTGTATCAGTCTGTTACAAAACTGATAATTTTCATGAGAGTTCATAATTACTTAATGCCTTTTTATATTCTGGATGTTCTACTTATGGGAGGTCTGTGGAAAGATATAATCTGAGAGCATAGCATATCAGTTTTTAGAAAGTTAACTGTAAGAGTGCAAAATGTATAGAATTACTTCTCAGTGGTTTTAGTGTTTGACTGTGGAAAAAGATATGCAGGCTGGAGCAATTCAGTATATGTGCTAATAAGAGCAAAACTTTCTGGTTTACCTCTGCAAAGGTGTGAGATAAAGTTTTTATTCCCTTGATTTCCTGCTTCAAAAGTGTGTGCAGGAAATGAGTATCCGAGTTTGAGCTGCATCCCACATTCAGTGAAAACATATTTTAAGGAGAATGCTAAATTTCTGTGCAACTTCCCTTTTTTGGAAAGTGGCAGTTTTAACAAGCTTATTGGATACAATTTTAGCAAAGGGAAGTGGATTGTCGAAAAGGAACTTGGAGATGGGTCATATGTGGGAGTTTTGTTTGTTAGGGTATTTTTTTTCCTCCATCAGGAAATAACTGAGATTCATACTAATTCTCTGTTGCATACAAGTAGAGAGTGTCATATTCCATACAATGGTAGCAGATTTCTACAGCAGAAGTAAATGAGCCTTGTAAATCTGTACCTGGCTAGCTGCATTATCTGCAGCTTTGTATTAGTGGTCTTAAACTCCCATAGTTTTTTATTTGGAGTAGAATTTTGGGAACCTGAAACTCCTTCAGCTTTGAAGCATTCAGTATATTCAGTAAATGAGTACTTCTCATTTTAAACACTGCATGTGGCATACTGATTTTTCAGGGTTTGCTATCTGGCTTTTGTCTGTGTTGCCAATCATTTTGTTTTTTGTGTTCCTGCATGCTGCTGTTTTTTGACTCTGTAATATTTTTATAAGTGTTTAGCAAGTGATAATAGCTGTAAGTCACAGCTGAGTATGCCTGCCTGTTGGATTTAGTTTTCCCACAGCAAGACTTCATGGCCTGGTACACTGAAATATGAGCTTGCATACAGTTTCCTTGCTGAGGAGAAGAATAATGGACTGCAAAACACATTCTGTTGCTATTAGCTTTTCAAGTGGATTGAGCTATTCATTGGAAAAAGAGTGTGCTACAGCAATTAAGTTCATCCCTATGCTCAGTTGGCTTGCCATTTCCAGAAATGAGATGGACATCCATTTTGTGAAGAGGCTAATGTTTTATTGATGGTAGAAATTATTAACTAAAACTGAAGCTGGAAACGTGCAAGGAATGGAGGTTTGGAGCACAGTATAAGACTGTAAAGGAATTCTTTAACATAGGTATGAAGTCCCTTATGACTGTTTAATACACTGAACTGGTTAAAACCATCTTCATGACAAATGGGAAGGCAGGAACCCTTTGGCTTTCACACTCTGCTGCTTATTTTATGTGTAGATAGAACCTCACTGCTGAGACGGTGGTGGTCAGTGAAAGAAGTTACTCATTTCAAAACAGCTTTATAAACACTGTGCATCAAACACTGCTTTGCAGCATTTAATGTTTGCTAGATACTTTGTCTCTTAAATGAGCATCTCTATACATGTGATCTCAGATAGGGAGCTTTAAGTTCAAGTGAGTATTTTGTTACTGTTGGAGAAGGTATAATACATACTATTCAGACTAGGTTGAACCAGTAGAGTCAGTATGGCAGAGGGTGTTTTGAAGATGAAAAGGAAAATATCAGAGGACCATATTTTATCCTCTAGGTTACTTGAAGGCATTTTTCAGCTTAAGCATACCTTTTTGTTAGCGTTCCTCAAAATACTGCCTTGAAAATGCAGTGTAGTATCTCCAGTCTGGGTGCTTTGGGAGAGCAGTGTTTTTCAAATTTAGGAAATTCACACTACAAAATTTGGTTGTCAATGCCATAGGTATTCTTTGGGTGTAGGAACTGAAGAGTTGTTCTGTTCTTCATTACATTTTAATATATACACTGAATATTTTTCAGGAACTCCAGGAAGGAACTTAATGATATACGGTTTGAGTTTACTCCAGGCAGAGGTAAGGCTCCTTCAATTGAATTATTCTCTGATTGCTCAAAAAAATATTTCATAAATTGGTTACTGCTTATGGTTAATACAAACTAATTCTCTGGAATGTTTCCTACTGTGCA
Organism: Scopus umbretta; assembly: GCA_013400535.1. Lineage (NCBI taxonomy): Eukaryota > Metazoa > Chordata > Aves > Pelecaniformes > Scopidae > Scopus > Scopus umbretta. The sequence continues at coordinate 5,036 of VZTL01011130.1, forward strand.
GAGCTTTATATTGAACTTGAACAAGAATAGCAGATATATGTAAATTCTGGTGGCAAGGTTGCATAATATATAGTATATATTAGAAGACTTGATCCACAGTATACTTTATCAATTTTATGTCTTATTGAAATGATCCATGCGGTGTATAAGATCTTGCATAGCAATATTTACAGCTTTGGAATTTCACGTTTGAAAAACATCGTAGGAAACGGAGTATAGTAGCCATAAAGGTGTATGTGGCAATGGTGGTAAATATTTGAGTTCCTTTCCCCTTTGTAATAAAAGAAGTTCTGTTAACAGGTATGAAGTGCATGCCATATTTCAAATGCTGTCTTCAACTGAAAGTTGAGTTGCATCTCTAGCTTTGGTATCATCACCAGAAAGAAATTATGGCATTGAAACTTTAAACTCTACTGCATACTTGTAGAACTGTATTGCCTTTCCAATGCTAAGAGTGGTAAGAACTCACAAAACTTACTTTTGTTTGAAGAAAACTAAGTATCACTGGGACAAAATGCACAGGAGGCTGATAAGTTGAGTACGAAGGCATCATCCTTGTTACATAGCAACCCTTTGAACTATGAACACATTTCATATTTTTCAGAAGTCAGTATTCACTATATTTAGAATAGCCTTCAAAGACCTTCCTCCTAAAAATGAATTCAGATTGGAAAAGGTGTCTTTTTTCCTGTAAACTGGGTGTCTTTCATGTGCAGTAGTTCTGTGCATGGATATACTCTCCGTTGCCTACCTGCATTTCTCAGTGGTTTTGGCAATGGGTAATAACAAAAGAGACCTCTTATGTAAAAGGGCACAGAGCATCCTGGTTTAGTCACTTGTCAAAAGGAATTGCTTAAGTACTCTCTAAGCAGTTATATAAGCCATTCAAGAATTCTTACTTGTCCAAAAAATAGAGGATACGGCATAGTGAAGTACACCAGGACTGTTCGTAGTAGTCAGTCACTGAGGCAGCCAGAAGGCGCCTATGATTCTCATCTTCAGAGCTCTCCGGAAACTGCAGCTAGCTCAGCCATATTGCTTTTCACCTGTGTGTGTTTCTTGAGGAAATGATGCAACTGTGTAACTGCCTGAAAGCATGTGCTCCATGCAGATATTTGGTGTTGAGGCCATATTACAGTTGAGACTTAGCCGGAATTTAGGCTTGTTCCTGCTGTTTCTTCCTACTTACCTCTAAGCCTTCTAAAATGTTTATCCAGGAGCAGGTACTAGCCACAGGGACTTTGGAATTAACCTGCCAGGTATAGCAGTTGATGCAAAATCGATCCAAAGCTTTGAATTTCCTGGGTCACAGTACTTAAAAGCTATTTTAAGCCTATAGCTCAAAATAATGACTGTTCATGTAATTCCTTTGCCCCACTGGTAACAAGCAAGAAAGCCTATATAACATGTCACTATCTAGATATGCAGAACAATGGAGAGGATAAAGAAAACAATGAAAACAACACCAAAACATAGTTTATTTTCTTGGTTGTGAAGATACTGAACTTGTAAACTGTGTAGGAGTACATAGTTAGATAATAGAGGAGAAATGCTAGTGGCCAGGAAAGGTCTGTAGGGGGTTTGCAATGAATCAAGTCATCACCTCATGCGATTTGCTGTGCAGAAGCTGATAAGATAATTATCTTTTTTCCTCCTAATTAAAGATAATTTTGAATTCAAGCCTGCCTCTATGGGTGTTTTGGAACGAAAATATATTTTTGTAAAATTGCATTGGATGACTGATAGCTTTTGTTGTTTTTGTGGGCTCTCATACTTATTCATTTCACCTTTTGGACAGACACAGCAGATGGCGTTTCTCAGGAGCTGTTCTCTGCAGGCCTGGTTGATGGCCATGATGTAGTTATAGGTAAATTACATTTTTGTTTGCAATTACGCTCTTGTGACAAGTTTGTGTTAAATGGATGTGAGAAATGTTTTCTCTAATGCTGGTTTTCACAAAATCCTTTTTGTCCTAATTTTGCTTTCATGTATGCATACTTCAATCAACAAGCCAATTTTGATACCAGTCCAAGGATTGCTTTTGGAAGTCAGAACTCTTTAGTGGTTTGAGAGGGATGATATAATATAGATCTCCTGCAGGCTTATTTACAATTCAATGATTGATCATTTTTGTACTAACTTAATTTTTTTTTGTTTAACAATAAAATGATTTTTTGGTAGGATTTTGTAAAGTGTGCTTTGGCAGCTCTGAAGTTAGTAAGTATTCTGCTTGGGTTCGTGGAAGTAGAAGCAAGCCAGAGTTCAGGATCTATGGAAATTGGACCTAGAGATATTATTTCTATGGTAAAAAAAGAAAAAGATAATCGGAGATGTTTTCTGGCTGCTGAGAGGGAAGATAGTTCTCTATTTTTTCTATTCTGTGCTTCAGTAATTTAGTAGGCGCTAAATATGTGAGAAGTGAATCAAGGAATACTAGCAAATCGGTCTCTGTGTTGTAGTCAAAGAAGTTCATATCAATTGGTTCGGATGTCATTACCAAACTCCTCAATGATATGGAGAGTGTTTTACAAATCCGCAAGTTCATGCGACTTGCCTGGAAGATTATCTAAATACATTCTCGGTGCGTTTGTAGGGTACCTGAAGTATTCCAGAAAGAAGCAAATACTTTTTGCTTTTGTATGTTCATAATACAGGTTGATCTAATTGACTTAAGAAAAAAGCCCTACCTATGCTTTTATATTAATTTCTAAGGAAAAAAGTATTTAGGGGAGGTTCACAGGTGCTACAGGCTAGCAGGCCCTGTTAAGTCACTTCTACTATGCTGTTAGTATGAGGGTTCAGGGGAGAGGGGTAGCTTGTCCTTAGTTTGCCTTTTTAACATCCAAGTATGAAAAATGTCATTACCATACTGTCGATTATGTTTTTGTTAGGATTTTCATTGCCACAAGATACCATACTTCATTTAGAAATAATAAATAATTTTTATTTTCTGGCTAAGAGTTATCTGTTGGCTATCCCGCCTGCCTGGGCAGTCAACTGGCACTCTGTGTTGCACAGAAGTCGGAGTCACAGCTGGCGTTGCTGTAGCGCAAGTCCTGCTGGGACCCAGTGAGACCCCTTTTCCCTTTGTCACTCCTCCCTTTTCCCTTTGCTACAAAGTTCTCTTCCAATGTAAAGTGCCAGTACTTCTATGGAAATGGCACCATGAATGGGATTTGTTATCATTTTTCAGGGGGAGTGACAGGGGAAAGGCAGATGAAGATAGATATCTCTCATGGCTTTAGTGATGGGATTTTAAGTAAGGTTTTCCCTAGCAGGGTGAGAGACACTGTCTAGTTAATAATAAAAGTTTATTTCCTTGCTTAGTTCCTGCTTTGAATTGCATCAGACTTTGATTTTTAGCACTATGATGATGATCCTTTCTATTCTTTCCTGTTTATCTTTCTGTTGTGGTATTAAAAAAAAAAGTAAGGAAATGATATTTTTCTATATAAATTTAAATGGAATGCTTTCATTAATTTCACTGATGTTGTAATTTACCTCAAGTTCTGCAGGCACAAATTTTTGCATGACTTTATACTATAATTTTCATTTGTGTCTGCTTCACCCATGAGGTTGTTCAAGTTTTCAAATGTGTTTGGACATAGTTATCTTCCTAGAAAATGACTTTAGATTTCATGTTTTACTGAAAGACAGGTTCTGCTAAATGCAATTTTACTTTTAATTAAAAGAAAATTAAAGTTGGACTTAAGTTAGAATGTTTGTGATTTTCTTTGGGAAAACTGGCTAAATGTTGTATGGTCATGGAATAAAGCAACTTGCATGCAAGCAGATTATTGTAGATTTCAGAATTTCACTGTAGCAATGCAGTCCTAAGAAATATTTCATTCCCTTAGTTTAATGCAATAGGTCATATAAGAGAGCAGATGGTGCTGAAAATGTAAATCTGCTTACAAAACTAATTTTCTGTGTAAAATGATTTTGCCACCTTGTTCACTCAAAATTAAAAGGTTTAAAATCTTCCTATATAGGAAGAAGGGAATAGTGTAGAAGAGCTTGGTTAACCTTCTTCACCAGAACTGATTCCATTAGCTTCCAGATTGAAAGCAGCTGATAAATTACCTTTCACTTTTCAGCTGAAGCATGCAGAAATTCAGCCTCCCTAACATGAATGGAAACCAAGTTCTGAGATAGTCTCATAAAAGTTATTCTTTTAATGGATACTGGAATGCTTAGAGTCTGGGAGAAAAAAAGAAAGGTGAAACTACCTGTGCTTATGTTGAACTCAACAACTTGTTGGTATAACAGCTGATTTTCTGAAAGGAGACTTGAATAGGAGTCAGCAAAAGCTGTTGTGGAAAGTGTGGCCATGGCATACATGAGCTGAAGCTATTAGTAGGGACCATCTGATGTGTAAGTTCTATAGAATTTGCTGCTAAGCATCAACATGCTTCACCTTTTGAGTCTTGCCTGATTTGCTTCACTTAACACAGGCTTCCCAGGAAGATTTCCATTCAGATAAGCAGTAAGTTCAGCTACCTGTTCTGCAGAGAAGCAAAAATCCTATCTTGCATGTTCAGTTCTGGCTACGATTGACTGATTTCTGTTCTTATTGACAGTAGTGTTGTTTCACAGGAGGTCCCTAGATCAAGGGAATCAGTGCAGAGAATTTTATTTAAAAGCAGTTTAGAGTTTGTATTTGCAGAGGGGAATGAGTCTTCGAGTCTATATGTAGGCATTGGTATCTAGCTGATGAGGTATTTTTATGTGATACCAAAATAGCTATGTTAAATCACATGAAAGAACTGGAATATTTTCAAAACACATTTTGAGATGAAATACGTCCCTGTGTGTATATGCAATATATGTATATTAGCTAGTAAACTTTCATCTAGTAATGCTTTATTGTATTTTTGGTACCATAAAGGAAACTCAAATCACATCAACAGTCAGTTCTCTTGAAAATCACATAGTTGCAGTCCTACTTCACTGGTGTAGACAATGTGCATATAATTTCAGCAAAGCCTGAGGCATAGTTATTCTAGAGGCCTTGCTTAAATCTCAGAACCCAAAGGTGTATTTACAGGTGTTAAATTGCAGTATATATATTAAAAATACTTCCCTTCCTGGATACTGCTTAAATAAAAGCCTTGATATCCATGCCATCAAGAAACGTGCAGTTGCCCTTCACTATATTAATGTACCTTTATTTTAGTCGTTGGGGTTTTTTGGGGTTTGTTTTTTTTTTTCAAAAAGTATCTGTGAATACCTTGAGCATCACAGAAGATGTGCATTCACTTTTAAATACACCAGACATAAACTGCTGTTAAATGGATATCTGTCTGTGGTGTTGGAGCCAGACCCAGGTATCCACTTAGTAACCAGAGGAACAGCTTTTAGTCGGTCAAAACAAAAGCTTCCTGCTGAAATGCCTAATGTGTTTAGAAGCACCAGCTGAAAACCCAATATATCATATTTCAAAATTAGATCGTATTTTGAAAGTAGCAAGCGTTTTCATCAACATCTTGATTATTTTCTTGTAAGTGTGAATACAGTAGATGCCATAATAGTTTGACTAAGGGTTTTGGGGTCGTTGGATAATTTTATTTTTTTTTTGGGGGGGGGGGGGGGGGCGGGGGAGAAGC
>VZTL01011141.1:8842-20779 GCA_013400535.1 Scopus umbretta
GAGGCTGAGGGGAGACCTTATCACTCTCTACAACTTCCTGAAAGGAGGGTGTGGTGAGGAGGGTGTTGGTGTCTTCTCCCAAGTAACCAGCGATAGGACGAGGGGTAATGGCCTCAAGTTGCACCAGGGGAGGTTTAAATTAGATATTAGGAAGAAATTATTTCCTGAAAGAGTGGTGAGGCATTGGAGCAGGTTGCCCAGGGAGGTGGTGGAGTCCCCATCCCTGGAGGCGTTCAAAAAATGTGTAGATGTGGTACATCAAGACATGGTTTAGCAGGCTTGGTGGTTTGGTTTTTGTTGTTTTTTGGGTTTGTTGTTTTGTTTTGTTTTGTTTTTGTTTTTTTCTTTTCTTTTTGGGGGTTGATGGTTGGACTAGATGATCTCAGAGGTCTTTTCCAACCTTACCAATTCTATGATTCTATGATTCTACGGTATCCACAGCAGAAAAATCAAAGGACGATGAGTAAGGCCAAGTAGATTTCTTATGCTGATTTAGACTCTGGGAATGGGTTTGGAGCTGTCACAAGAGTGAAGAAAGTAACTTAGTATTTGTAGATTCCCTTGGATCCCTTTCCAGATGCAGCTATGGCTGGCTGTGCAGGTTACTGATCCCAGCCCCATTCACCTGTCCCACTGCTGCAGCTCACCAGCTCTTCCAGCCTGCCCGCAGAAGGGCTTGTGTAACACCTCCCAACCTTCCCAGGCAAAACGAGCCAGGCTAGCTGAGACTAATTATTTCAACTTTTTAAGGTTATTTGGCTCATTTTGACTGAGATGGGTTTGGAAGCAATTACACCAGCAACTGAGCAGCAGGCCCGTGGGAGAGGCAGCCCTCACTTCAGCAAAGGGATAGTTAGAAGGAGCTGGGGGCTGACCAGAGGTATCGACTTCTTCAGCTGACCCAGGGGCACCTGGAAAAGGTGTACACATACCAAGTGAGTCTTGCTGGGGGAGCCCAGTTTGAACTACTTACTTCACAAGCAATCAAACAATCATCAATTGATAATCACTTTTGGATGTTGTGGATCTGACTGATTCAGTCAAGAGACCAGAGCTGAAATTCTCTGTATTCGATAACCAAGTCTTTGAGCCAGCTAATTCCCTTCTGTTAGAACTGCCTACACGTGCACAGACATGCACACACAGGTTTTCTCTCTCTTTTTCCTTTGTCTCGCACCCTGAGCTGTAGTTGCAAATCTGAGACAGGGCAGGCTGAGCGCTATATTCTCTGCAATTATACTGACATGTAGCAAAATCTACCTCTAGCTATTAGGACCTGGAACGTCAGTGATGGTAGCAAAATAAAAAGGGTGATGTGATATTTGTCTAACCCTGGCAAGGCAAAAGCACTTCTATAGTAAAATCCTTACAATATATAGCATCAGTGAGCATAATATATATCGGTAGGCTTATTCTTTTAAGATGCAATCATGGGGGCTCTTGTGTGTGTCTGCAAAGCAGAGTACTTAGCATAAAAAGATTATGTCCTGTTTGTGCAAGAGGAAATAGGCCCATTCTTTACTTTCTTGTGGCATTACAATTGCCAGCCCTAATTGTCTATCACTTTCTGGGTAGTAAATTACTGCTTCTTTAGCAAAGATTCAGATCCACCGGACTTAGCAGCTCCCTTTTAAACTTTCAAGCAGCCTAATTAGACCAAACCATATAATAAAAGTTACACAGCATGACAGCGCACAAGTAACAATGGCATTACTTCTACATGGCCAGAATTTTTAGAAAAAGCCATTTTCTAAAAGGACCCAAAATTCAGTGGCAAAAGTGAGAGGCAGCAAACAGTTCCCGTAAGGAAGAGAGGGGGCCTGGGTGACGAACTCTTGAGAGTCTCAGCTGTGGCACTCTAAGTATGGAGCTTGAGCAGCTAGGAAAAATGCAGGCACCTCCCCAAAGAATTTAACAAGGTAATCTGCTCCCCAATGAAATTAATTTTAAACTTGCACATGTGAGGAATCTAGTTCTATAGCTCAATAGTGGGAAATCTTTGTGGGTTTTTTTCCAGCTTCAGCTGAAGTCAATCAGAAAGCACTCAGACTTGGATCCCAAGCCTCTTCTCCTGCAAACATGAGCTGGAATGCCAAAAAAGGTTTCAACCATGAAGTCAGGAAAATTCGGAGCATCTTTTCAGTAATACTAACAGGGCAAGCACTGTCTTTGTTTTAAACCCAAGGAAAATCAACTCATAAGAGAGTCATGGTTGTCTGTGCTAGAAGGGAACCCAGCAGTCCAGAAGGCCACTCCCAGCCCGATTTCACTTTATCTGTGCAAGCTTAAATTTACTTACTTTGAATCTGTGAGCAAGTGCATGTAGGTTTGCAGAGTGAAGGGCAACAGGTTTGATTCTGCTCTATTAAAAGCAACAAGCAGATTTTCATAGACTTGAACAGGAATAAGATAGCCCTAAGGTACTAAATTGAACATTAAAATACTTGCAAAAGAGAAAAAAAAATCATTTTCAAGGAAGCAGCTGAAATAGCCATAAAATAGATTAAAAAATTACCAGCAGCTTTGTTAAAAGCTTTCTTTGTTTAAATAGGGATGCATCAATGTCTAGCAGCATTTTCAAAAGCATTTAAGTGACTCAGGAACTTCAGATCATTACATGTTTTTGATAAACTTTTTATTCCAAATCAGATTGCACAAAAATCTGTGAAACTTTAAATGGATGGACAGACAGATGGCCAAATGGGTTTCTTTACTGCATTACTTGCCTACAGCTTCTCCCTCTGTTAGCTGCCTTTTTTAATCTCACTTTTTTGGGAATTAAAAAAAAAAAAAGAAGCAGTACTCAGACATGCAGCCTGTTTCAAAGCTCCAGTGAGTAGCAGGGAAATACTTTAGAGATCAGGTGAAATGAATTGAAGACGAGTGAAAATGGTCTTTGGTTCTGCTCTGCTACCTTTTACTGAAGAATCATTGCAGAGACGTGAATCATCTCCATCCACACTGTGCTTCGCTTCTTGCAGGCGTTTTTCACAGATCCCTCCTGCTTCTTTTGTCTCCTACTGTCAGACATGGTGATTTTCCATTGGTCATTGTGGCATTAAGGGTTTACTACCAGTTAGAACAAGTGTAAGAGAAAAGGAGCCTGCTGCAAAATAAATAAATAAAATAATGGCAGACACCTTGTAACAAGGAATAACAATTAGGTAATAAAGTCAGGGAAAAAATGGGAAAACACAGCTTCTGTTCACTTGGCTTACAGCAAAAACCCAACATTTTTTACTTTAGATCAACTAAAATCTCTGCTTAAAGTAAACCGAGAATACAATTACATTCAGGCAACTGTGCTCTTTGTCTTTTTAGAAAGAAATCTCCTTCCCAGACAGAATGAAAATGAAATAGAAAAATGGTTAAAAAAAATATATTTTTTTATGAATCTGTTAATAATCAAACAGACATAATTGTACAAGACACTAATAGAAACCATTGTTCAGGGAAGAAGACAAACATCAACATCATAAAATACTGGTTTTATAAAATATATGAAACTTTGGCTCACTTCTCCTAGTTACCCCCTTAAAAAGAAATAAAAATCATGTCTTGAATGTAATAAATGTGATTCCATTTAGAAAATCTAAATCACAGTTTTTCAGAGAGTTTGAAAAACCTAGGAGTGGTATCTGCATTCTTAAATTTAATTGCTTCCTTTGGAGACTGTAGCTAGTTACTGTCTTTATGATAAAATAGTTGGCATAAAAACCCTGCGTAATATATAGGAGAAATATGCATATTTTGAAGTTTTGTCTTCTTCATTTATGTATAATAGCACCGATGATCCCCTACATGATATTAAATTTTAACACTAACAGAATGCCAAGAAAAGCATGTACCATTAACTGTTAAAGCCAGTTACCAATCTATAGACACTGTAGTATAGAAGAGAATCAAATTAAAATTTAAAGATCCCCCTTCTTTTCTACACTCTTCAGTTAATGTAAACACTTTTAGAAGTGTCTCTGAAGTTTCTTAGACTCTCAAAAAATAGTTCAGCCAAACATGGACTGCACAAGGGCCTGAACAGAGCATTGGGTAAAACCTAAAAGAAAAAAAGTAGGCGATTATTTCTGAGACTTTTTTTTTTGTTTAAATTCTGTTGGACAATAAAACTAAAATTACAGATACCAGGTTCTGTTCCAACAAATAACATCACATTATGGGACTTTCTTATGGTGTTTAAAAAGTTTTCTGATGTTTCAAGGAAGCATTAGATAAAGAGGGCCAGTGCTGGAGTGTCATTAGGTAGAATGCCTGTTATTTTCAGGGCAATTCATTGTGTTCATGATGGTTTTAAAGTGTATTTCCTGAAAGATATTCTCCATACCATAATACAAGAAACTATTCCAGGTGGAGAAATTTTGAATGTATGAAAGAAGCATTTTTTCCCTAGAGCTTTTATCACCTGTGGTTTGGGCTCTTCTAATAAGCATGAATGACCCAAGGATTGAGTTTATTCTGTCCCTAAATTAGGTGAAAAAAACCCTTCCATTATATAATTCCAAGGGTTCTCTGAAAAGAGAGGTTGCACTGGACATCAATAACTTTTGTTGTTGTCAGGCAGATCCTTGACATACTTTGGGCATAGGCATGACTCAAGACTTCGAATCAGCCAGAAATTATTTCCAAAGACATTTTTGAAGGCAGCCTGTCTGTTTCAGAGCACAAGAGAGCTCTCCATATTTTTTTTTTTTTAAATCAGCATGGATATGAGCTGTTATGTGCCAGATGCTCACGTGACCAAAGAATAGTCCTAGGCACATCCCTTTTACTAGTACAGTTGAGTTGTGGCCAGAGGCTCCTGCCCACCACAGCCCAGCCCTCCCTCAGTTTGTGACATCCCTCCTGGGAGGAGGCTGTGCTGTTCCTCCCAATAACCACTTGCTGCTTTTTTTTCTGTGGACTACAGGAACTATTGCTGAAGGCTACCACTGTGGGCTCTGCTATGGAGACAGATCTGAGCCTTTTGTTCAGCCGTTGAGTATATTGTTCCTATTTTAGGTAATTTTCAAATTATTTCCTAACAGCAGGAAAAGCAGAAGATGGAGGCTGCAACACATGGCACGTGTATATCCACTTTCAGTCCCCAGGACCCCCTTTGCAAATGAGATCTTGTACTTTATAGAGCTTTGTTTTCCCAGTAGTAAACTATTTAAATGAATAACCACATTTAAGCTACTCCTGGGGAAGAGCCAATTTAAGAAAAAACCATCCAGGAATTCACTGCAAATGAGATGCTGCCTCTCCAAAGACTCTGTTCCTTACCAGCAGGATGACAGGCTTGGGATTGGCTTCTAACAGAGAATACCAGAAAGTTGGGAATTTGTCCATTATAACTTGAAATTAAGATGATTTGAATGACATAGACAAAAAGGGGGCTTCCTCCCCAAAAAGTAACTACATAAGTATCTTTCACAGCAAATAAAAAACAGCAGCTATGTTAAAAATACTGACTACAGCAGTAGTAAGTAGTTAAAAGTTATGTTTTATCGAGCCTTTCCTTAGAAAATGGTACCATCCAACTGAGGTGCAATTCTTTGGTGCAATTAACTATAAGAGACTCTTATTGATTCTGTATTGCATATTGACCACAGGGAGGTGGTCAATGCCCCAAGCCTGTCAGTGTTAAAGAGGCATTTGGACAAATTCCCTTAATAACATGATTTAACTTCTGGTCAGCCCTGAGGTGGTCAGACAGTAGGACTAGATGATCGTTATAGGTCCCTTCCATATATTCAATATCTAACTTTCAGATTTTTATAATTTTAATTGGAACAGTTATTTTAATGCTGTTATTATCACTATGTATTTATATTGCAGTTGATGTCAGTAGGGAAACTGCTGTTATTTCAATACCTGGAGTACTGGGATACCAGCTTTAAGATGTGGTTTGCATCCACAGTGGCATTTATTCACAGGTGATCTACAGGCACTGAAGACTATCAGTCTATTGCATAACAAAAATTAAACCTAGTGAAGGGCACTAACTAGTCTTGTCAGAATCTGTCCATTCAGCTGTTTGAAGTGCTAGAATGCAGAGGAAACTGCTGTTCAACAGAATCCAAAAAGTAGTTCCAAGAAGTAACTTGGCTTTCTATCTTGGGCAAACAAATGTAATGGTCATGGTGCACTGTCTAGAATCAATCAATTCATATCGATGCACAGAAAAGTTTATCTCGGTGGTCATGCACACCCATATTTGCAAAATCCATCTTCAATGTGCTTAGCCTGGAAAATGAACTGATGCCTAAATATCTCTTAGGAACTTAGGGAAAACTCTCTGTTAAGTGATGGTTTTCATCATCTCTGTAGGTCTTCTCCATTCACTCCAGTCTCCTCTTGCTAATTGCATATAGACATACATTATTTAAGAAATAAGAATGGTATCTACTGCAGTGGTGAGGCACCTCAAATTAGCCTAGTGGTTTAACTTTCTGTTCTGGTTGTTCTAAATTGAAAAGCCAGCCACAATGAGTATGTTTATTTTTGATGGATTCAGTAGTCATTACTATTGCATTCATCAACTGGAGGCATATCAAGGGCACTGAAGTGTATTAATTGCAACAGGTTGAATCAGCAGTCATCTCTGGAATTATTCCTTTTCTCTCCTTTCTTGAACTAGCTGGCCTTGATACCTTCGATTAAATCACTTGAATAATATTTTATTGGTATTTTTAATTTATGCCATTATTCTGCTAACATCCATCCATAAATGATCAGGGCTAATTTCCATCTGTGGGCATGTGAGAAAGACTCATTTATTCTTTACTGTTTGCTCTTCAAAGAGTGAAGGTACTTCTACAACAGTTTACTAACTCTGGAAGCTTGCCAGCCTTACTACAATTTTTAACACCATTCATGTGAAGAGTTGGGTATACTGAACAAATGCATACCAAACTGGCTACAAGTCTATGCAGGAGGTCCACTGAGATCAAAAAAACCCAAACTTGTAGGTCAAAAGTAGTTCAAACAGCCCTTCATTTCTGCACTTTCAAGGTTTTGATTACAGCTCCCTTAACTACCAAACTGAAACCCCACTTGGTACAAGCAAAACTTCAAAAAGCAGAGCTCCTACTTGGCATAGGTGTAGCATCTTTCCTTTCCTGAGCAACTACTGACCTGCTGGCCCTAATGCCAGGAAGAAATATTATATTACCACTTATAATAGCATTAAGGTAGTCGTCAAATCTTAAATAGAACCATAAACAACTTTACACAATAAACACCTTTACACAAATCAAAGACTCCATCTTTTAGAATCTGTCAGAAGTGTTAAGTAACACATTTGCAAAATCTATTTTCTGTTTGATTGTGGTGGGAATTTGGGAATGTTGCTATACCATTACACATTACTTGAAAAGAATGTAAGTTTTACATGTAGAGTAGAGTGCTTGTCTACCAGTATACCATGATAATTAACTGAGGATTCATGAGGATTCACCACCTGGCCAAAGTCAAGAGCCATCCTTGGAATTTAAGAACCTTTTTGGTGTTGCCATCTGACTGACCTTTCTTGTCGTCTTAATGTCACACAAGCCAGTGAACTGAAGAGCAAAGTTCAGCTAAATCCAAAACTGTGCACTATACACCCACTTCCTTTAATTTAGTTTTCTTCCTGTTGAGCATGACAAATTACTAAGGCACTCTGAAGTTTACTGATGCAAAGCAGTCACTTAGGTTCTCTTCCAAATTCAAATGAACAGCATTATTCTCTAGATCTTGATAACACTCATGAAATTATGAAATTATTACTTTTCTGGTTTCTCTGAAATAAAGGTGAAACCAGTTCAGAAATACACTTCAGTTCTCTATGCTAAAGCCACTCAGCATCCGCTGCCAATCACTGAGAAGAAAGCTTATTTCAAGATCTCCTATGTCACATACATTATAATCACAGCTTATTCTTTGTCAGATATGGTAATTGCAGGCACAGCTCTGCAGATAGATACAGACTGGTAGAAGCAACCCTTGTACATGCACCTACCTGGCTGGACACAAACCAGCATGAGTACAGAAAACATTATGCCCGGGCAAGTAAACCATGTATAGTAAACCTTGCTTTTTTTCCGTGGTCATGTCTTCTGAACTATCATTTTGAAGAATAAAGCATATATGATTGAGCGAGGCTATAGAAACTACTTTGCTACTATTTTATCAGGACATGACAGCCAGATAATGGATTAAACTACACAAAACCCTAGAATTGAATTATCACTTTGAAATATTTTTACTGGTATTCTTCTGATCCAGACATTTTAGGAGTTCTGTAGTCTGAAAACTGGTTTGGGGTTTGTTGGGTTTTTTTTACCTTTAACAGACAGGCTCACAGATGTGATACAAGGAAAAACATGGCCAAATTTACTGGCTAGCCCATGGGAATCTGTTTTTTTGACAATTCAGTTTGTGGAACTGCCTGTCAGCCCAGGCTCAAGTTTACAGTCACCAAAGCTGCAGAAGGCTCGCAGGCCATGTTTGCTAAAAATGGTCATCAGCTAGGACTTTCTTTGCATGTTTCTTTCACTGCAGAACTCTAAGTCCTAAATGCTGCCAGATATAAAAGTGTGCTAAACATTCACTGGTACAGCAATATCAAGGAAATAAATCCTGCAACTATGCTTTAATTCAAGCTTGTTTCAGCTTGTGGACCACCAAGACCTTCAGGTCTCTTCACCAGAGCTGTTCCCCAGCCTGTACTATTACAAGAGGTTCTTCCTTTCCAGGTACAGGGCTTCACATGCATCCTAATTGAATTACAAAAGTTTCCTGTCAATAAGGTCAATGGAAGTTCCACAAAAAATATAATTAGTGAATTACTTTTTTTTTCCTTCCTTCAGGTTAAGTCTTTTCTAATGTTATCTGCCTTTACAGTTTTCATAATCAATTTAAATTATAATTTCTTAATATTTCAAAATAAAAAAATACTTTAAAATGAGAATCAAACTCCTATAATTCCAAGATTACATTTAAAATAAAGTATATTCCTTACTTGCAAACTTATTCACAGCTATTGTGAATTCATGCTAAGATTCCTGTTGTTTAAGGAGGGAAGAATGAGTGGACCCAACTCACGGCACACAAAGAAAAGTAATACTAAAAATTTCATCGTTCTTATAAGAAAATAATTTAAACAGCTCCAATAAGGAAGACAAACATTCAGAAACTTTCCCTTCACTTCTCAATTCATCTGCATCATTTTAAATAAGGATAACTTAAAACAGGCGACAAACAACAAACTATCAGGCAAACAAAAGGTTCCATCACAAAATTGTATTTTCAGATGTTTGTGGCTTTAGTAAAACCATCTTAAGTTTAATTGCTTTATTTCTTCATGATGCTTTTATCTGCCCATACTTGGGTATTTGGGCTTGAAGTTGAGTTCTTCTGTGGGGCTGGGGAAGACAGGGCATGGGGTCATTCAGTCAAGAGTATTGGTCAGATATTTTGTTCCAGTTAAGGAACTTGTGCTATCCAGAAGCTATGATACAGCAAAATACTACTGTCACCACATGCATATTCTGATATTTAAGTGAAAGGATCATATTCCACCTTCTCTTCCACCCATTAATCCATTTTTTTTTTAAAAAGCAAAACCCAAAAATACTTATCCACAAAAATGTAACCACTTTAACAGGAGACAGTAAGATGTTCCATCTCCAACATAATCTCCTGATAGGGTAGAGATAATCCCTGAGATATCAGATAAGTTTGCAAACCCTCAGGAAGAAGAAAAATAGGAGACTATGTCTCAGTCTAGGTGGGAATTTTAACTGATAGCATACTGGGTACAAAAGGAGATGCAACTATTCCTCCCGTGTTTGAAAGATGGTATTCATCACCTTCAGAAAGTGTCTATGCTATTTACATTTTCAGGAGAGAATTCAAGGCTCAGAATATCGAAAATCCATTTTGGATTTAGGTTTCCCCAGTAATCACAGTTCTGGGCCAGCATGGGACATCTCAAGTCCAGTTCAGAGAGGAGAGACCTTGTTTCTCTGTGTCGTCATTGCTAACTTCAGACAGCAAGGAAAAGCTGTCCAAAGGAAGAGGCGCACAGAAGTCAGTGGGCTTTAGTAGTATTGTAGTTGACTCAAATACCAAGTTGTGGATACCTCAGATTGGATGCTCAAAATTAGCAAACTTCAATGACAACGATTTATCTCTATTCCTCCTCACAGAAAGATAACAGTACCAACTTCCCACATGTGAAAATAAATTCATTCTTATTTGAAAGACACAGGAAATACAACAGTGATAAACACCACTGAAGAGACCCAGAGGAATTAATAATTCTCTTTCCATAACACGATTTGGCTAGCCAGCAATGAGGGAGGCCTGGGAAAGTATAACAGGGAGAAAAAGTTTTTAATAGCTACATTACATGCATAGAGGACTGGTGGTGCTCACTGACTGGGAAAGTGCCCTGTGGAAAAAAAAATGGCTATGACTATGTAATTAAACACTCTTATCAGGGTGGACATACACACAGGAACGGAGTTAAAACTGCACAGGCAACCTTAATTATGATTTTTCCTGACTCTGCAATCTTAAACATGTTCTTTTAATCTACGTCTGTATTTGTAATTTCAATGCATTTGACAGCGGCACTATGAAAGAAACAGGCACTATGCTACAAAATGAACTTGACCTCAGCAGAAAAGCGAAACATAAACCAACGCATTTAGGTCATTGCTTTTTATTTTTCATAACTATACATCTAGATGAAACAACAGTGAATACAAAAATTTGATACAAATCGTTAATTTATATTAAAGAAACCACCTTCAAAAAAAAACAGCGGCACCTATACATTGATTTTTCAGTTAGTTGTTTCTTTTCAAAATACGTTTTCATTGCTTTTCTTTTCCACTTGCATACAGTGCCTTCTGGTCTTCTAATTCATCCATTCTCAGTGTCTTCATTATGTATGTAGGTTTTTGGTGAACAGCACAGCCAAAATACAGATTTTTTTTAAAAAAACCTTAGTGAAATAAAAATATACTGTTTGATTCAACAAAGAATTTATTTCCCAAACCTGACTTAAATTATTTGCCAAGTATAACTGCTCTTTCAGTAGAGTATAGTGTCAATACTGATTGAAAGCCCTATATGCATTTTAGGGAACACAGACCCCCACACCATTCTTGTCCTGGAATAGCTAATGATGGATGGACATTTCTGAAACACTCCTAACCACCCTGAATTCAGTCAGCAAGAGCACCAGCAAAGTGTCGCAGCTACAATCCCTCATATTTAATGATATCTGAAAAAAAGGAAAGAACACATCTTCCCATTTAGTTTTGTGAGAATCTGGAGAGGAACATGAAGCTGAACTGACGGCTTCAGGTACAAAGACGCATGGCGAGGTCTCAACAGAAGATATACTACATGATCATGAAAACAGTCTGCAAATGGAGAGCCTGAGACATTCCTTACATTACAGCAATTTCAGGACAGAAGAAGAAAACATGGAGATTAACAAGGGACCATTTGAAAAGAAGAGGAGAAAGCAGGTAAGCACAGGGCTGCAGCAAAGCAGACTCAGATTGGAAACTGCTGCCTGTTTTTTCCTGCTCTGCTCAGGAAACGGCTGTGTATTCTTTGCCAAGTGGGCTGAAAAGCCATAGATAACTTTGTACGTGAGATAACTCTTAATGGGAACAGGCCAAGGCAATAGTATCGTGGCATGATTTCAGACCTGTGTAAGAAAACATCTGAATTTACAACTTGCAATTATTTCCTTTTTTCAGCATGAATTATATATGTATCTGAATTTTAAGGATAGGGAAATCTGTGATTGGCTTCTGGGTGGACAACAGCTTCTCTAAGAACATGTATAAAAGTGAAGGGCACTTTTCTTATCTGTTACACTTGTCTGCTACTGCTGGGACTATAAACAGCTCTAGAGATTAATTGGTCTTAAGCCAA
>VZTL01011141.1:20811-40231 GCA_013400535.1 Scopus umbretta
CCAAAAGGTGGTTTTTTTTTTTTTTTTTTTTTTTAAATATTATCTTCTAGCAAGAAACCACTCTGAGGCATCATCTGAAACATACTGAAATCGTAAAGGTTTCCAAAGGCTTCACCAAACAATGGGCGAGTTCCTCAGTTTTTGCTACTAGCTGTGTCCAGAGAGAAAGTTCAGGGTGTGCTCAAGTGCAGTCCTCAGGTGGGAATCGAGTCGAACTAGAATTTGTCCCAGGTCTATTTTTTCAAGATATTGTCACCATGTGCAAAATGTGCATGTCCCCTCTGGCTACTCCTAATTTGGGCTGTAGCCTCTGGGGAGTGGGATGGAAATGTATTTCAAGTTGAATGGCTGACTTTATAGAGGAATAAATTATTCAAATTAATTAAGCTTTGTATTTTGTTGTTTTCCCCCTTCTGTGAATTAACCAGGAGCAGCTTACAATTTTTATGCTTTCACATAAATCACAAATGTATTCATTATTCATTAAGCAATTTCTCTAAATCAGACCTGGGCCCATATAGTCTGATCCTGAGCAAGTTGAAAAAATTTGTTTACATTCAAAATGTGCACTTTTATTACTTTTCATTGGCTGCAAATATCGGGTTCTATTTTTTTTCCTGTTGCCTGAATGGTTAAACATAATAGGGTAATTTTACATTTGAAAGAGATAAAAAACTGATTTCACCAAACATGTATTTAACATTTGCTGTTTCTGCCAGCAAAGCCTTTCACAAAAGCATTTTCCAGAAGGGTGTCCAAAGTAGGTGGAGGAGGGGAGGACATACACACTTTGAATCCAAGTAAATATCTGAAAGCATTTTGATCCTGTTCACCCACATTCCCTCATTTGTAAGGGAAAGAGCCATGGTGTCAGCTGCTGATAGCAATCAAGCACAACTTGTCACAGATGTCCTGATAAGTTTTGATACAACATGAAATCAGCACTAGTTAAATAAAGTAATGACTTAGCAAGGCCACATTTCTTAAATGCGGATTCACCTTTTTAAATGTTTCATTTTAATCAAAGTAAAGTTTGAAAGAAACAAAGAAAGAACAATTAAAGAGCTACATCCAGCTTGCAGGCTGCTTCCATTCAAAAAAGATGGACAAAAGATGTTTGGGAGAGTGACAGGACACTGCTGTTAAAAAATATCTCCTCCTGCATATACAACCTACATACCAAAGCCTGTATATTTACCAGCTCAAAGCACCAATACCAATGGGAGCTGGGGGAGTGGAGTTAGAGGCACAAGTCTTCTCTGTCTGCCTGGAGTCCAGCTGAGAGCAGTCAGCACAGCTTTTAAGGAGTCCCAAAATCTAGCAAAACTGGACAAGCTGGACCACCATGGAGAATACGCACACAACCAAAGCATGGTGTGAGCTTTATGAGGTGCCTTGTTGGAGTTCAACAAGACGGCCCCTCTGACATGCTTTTATAACCACACATTAGTGATGTGGACCGTGCTTTCCAGATCAACTTCTTTCAATACATATTTTTACATACTTCTTTCAGAGTTTCCCAAGTTAAGGCAACTAGTAGACATTAGTCATGAAATTGTTTCGACAAAGAATCTGCTATTTTGATATTTCTTTAGCTGTGGTCTTCCCAAAGCTTTCCTGGCACCTCCTAGAATACAGTACTGCATTCCACCTGGTGACACAGATCCTCCTTCTTGCCTCTCCAAATTCCTGATGGTTTTAGAAACTTTGCTTTTAGATAGCTTATTATATGGCATTATGAACCACACTGTTCTTTCCCATGCTTAACTTGATTCTGTATCAGCAAAATTAAGCAGCTGTATAAATATTGTTTTTTTTTAAAGCTGTTTATTAGCTTTCTTTATTCTTATTTGATTTACCAACTGGAATTACTTTATCTGAGTACTTCAGAGCAGGGCGTCTTTCTACTTCTAGTCAAGCTTCAAACAGATCTTGGTCACCAGTCTGTTCTTGTGGCACACTACACTAAGGTAGACTTTAAAGACTTGCACTTTTTAATGGCTTCCCATCTCGCAAACTAAGCATTTCACCCAATCTTTTACATCACATAGCTATCCTTTCTCGTTATCCAACTAGGTGCATTAACTATCATTTCTTATATATGAAATAAAAACATGTTATTCTGACACTGTGGTTACTGTCTCCTAGCAACACAACTTCTTCTTAATAAGTCACTTGTTATTTTCAGGGGTCTATGTCATAAATACGTTAAATAGCCTTAATTTGCTGTATAGGTTCCCTAACTTAATCAATCCTTTTCTTTGTAAGTTTGATGACCTATGAAAATGTTTTATTATTACCATAATACCACAATAACTTGATTTGTAAAATACAACACCTTCAAATCTCTTTGTACTAATGTTTCATTTCAACATTGCACTTAATTTAAGTGGAAGAAAGTTCTCTTCTCACATAACCGGGAATTTCTGTTTAGCCAGTTTTATGCCCATGAGTATAGGTTCTCATAAGCATCTTCGTAAATTATTACAGCAGATCACAAATAAACATATCATAAAAAGAGAAGAGAGATTCATGTTGTACTACTACTTTTCACATAAAAACAATGATCTTTCTGGCTTTGATCAAAACATAAAAAGTGGATGTTTAAAGGTAAAGTGACAGTAGCAAAGAAAGGAAAGCACAAATCCGACAAAATAATGGGAAAGCCCCTACTGAAATTACTTAGCAGTTTGTTTTAAATTCACCAGATAGCTAGATAACAAGTCTAAAGTAATAGAAAACAATATAATTGATATCTGATGGACTATTTCTTTCTTGTAAAATTTTTCTCTTCTTTTCTATCTTATAAAAGTATACGTTCTCGGGGTAATTCTGGAAATGATGCAGAAATAAGTGCAATTTTACTTCTAAAGACAAAGCATTCATTTGTGAGAAATGAGTTTGGAAAAACTAATGAAGGCATTTATTACTTCCATAATTTTTAAAATTGGTCAAGGCGACCTAATGTTCATATTGGTGGTGACAATGTAAACTGGTAGACAGTACTGCAATTGTAGTTTTCAAAAGACTGAACATGCGCCTTAAAGTCATGTATTTCATTAATGTACTCAGTTGCAATATCAATTTGCAAGCTGTCATTAACAGACCAACAAGGAGACCTGAAATTATGTCTTCACAGATGGACTTAAGAACATCATCAATACACTGAATGAAGCATCTGAAGAGAAAGAAAAAGCAGCTGGAGGAAAGAAATGAACTACCATCCAGCTCAAAATGCACAGACCTACCACAAGGTTATGAAAGCCTTCTTGTGGAGATAACGTTCACAGAGCACTGAACGATCAGGACATTTTACAAGCAGGACAGTTTTCTGCCTTTCAGAAGTGAAAAAGTAGAGATGACAGAGCAATTCCTCTGGCAGTAACCTCCCTTGGTATCTCTGACACCTTACCAACGTGTGTTCCACTGGTCCCGGAAGACCTTAGGGTTGTTGAAGGAGGAGAATATCTGGAGTATCATATTATAAATGCCCCTTTTCCCTCGAGAAAAAGGAATTTGCTAAACCTGTAAGGCTAACTGTGGGTGAGTTAAAATGTTGGTGGGGGACTGAGAGGAAGGTTTTGGTTTGTGAAGTACTGTAAGGTCTATCATGATGGAGTTTTATGCTTCAGTTGGCCCATCTTTGTAGAATCTCACTCTCCAAAGTAATAAACATGATTGGGTAGCCAGGAAGGTTTTTCATTCGATAGAATAATTCTGGCACAAACACTCTGTTATGTAAGCTAGCCTCAAAACAACATAAATCCAATCACACTGAACCTTTCAAAGAATATAGTTTGGAAAAAAAAAAAAATAAATAAAAGCACCCATCAATGAATACTGTCTGCCTAAATAACCAGCAGGAGGAACTGAAGTTATTCATATATAGAGGAAAAACCAAAGTACTGGAAATATTACTGAAACCAGTGGCATGGATCATAATACCAAGACACTGAAATAGAAGTTTACCAGCAACATGGTACATCACTCCGTCTACATTGTCTTTCCAGCAGATAATTTAGACTTTGGGGACTCTTGCTCAGAAAACTAAAGATGGAATACTGGAGGTCATCCACTCCACTCCTTCTAAATAGCAAGTATCACTAAAAAACTTTCCTTTAATACCTGTCCATGACGTGCAAGAGGTGGAAAAAGTATTCTTATCTTGAACATCAATATAAGAACATTTGGAAACTGGAAAGCACCTGATATTTATAGATTTTTACAACTGCACGATAATTTGTTTGTGAGCATGCTCAGCACCCAGAGGTAATGCAATACTGAGCTTCGCTGACTTAACCGAGTTAAAAACTGACTTTAAATGTCAGTGGATGAATTGGAAAAAACAATTATTATGTTGCATTTACTTCCTTCAAGCAGCATTTAGTATGCCAAACACTAAAGAACACAGTAAGAACTTCTAAAGGGGCCAGCTATCACCATAACTGTATTTTGGGAGGACAGAAGTATTAGAGAAGTATTAGTAAGAACTGGGAACAAATTACACATACATTACTAGGTTCCCCAAAAGGAGTGATGAAACATAAAAGCCACGTATAAACAAATAATTGGAGAAAGGAAAAATATGACAGTATCATTTTTTTTTAAAGATTCAGAACTTTCCCAAATTTTCTTAATTATTGATAAATTTTTTGCTAAAAAAACAGATTATTTCTACATGATTACAGAAATGTAAATTTGGTTCCATAGTTAGAAGGTTTTTAAAAAGTAAAAAAGAGAGGGGGTTGTTGATAAGGATTTAGAGTCTCAGTAACCTGATATGACTTCTAAGATATATAAATAGATTATTCAGAAATAGAGACTATCAACAAAGAAATAGATGCTAAGAAAAATAAAACAATTTCAGTCAACAAGTTACATGGTCACTAGGTCTTGTCAAATGAATCACTAACCTTTTTTGACAGGATACAAGTTTGGATGTTGAAGACATTTCTGTTGATAAAGTACTTGGATTTAAAAAAAAAAATCTGACAGTACTACATGACATCTTGATTTTAAAATCTTACCATTTTAAAAATGTCAGTATATGGAAGTAGCAACACCCACTAAAGGTATTAAAAACTACTTTACCAGCACATCTGAAGATAAAGTGACTGGGAATATATTAATGAATTGGGCAACTAAACAGTGAGGTTCCTCAAAGATCATTTTTGATCTAATTATCATCAATATATTTAACTGATGATCTGAGGATATTTTTGATGAATGAGAATAGAAAATCTTTGGCGGTTAAGTGTTTTAGTTGACAAAGATTCATGGAGCAGTGAGTAATGAGGGAGCTGGTTACTGCTACAAACAATCTGAATCACTTGGCTCACAATGCACGAAAATGCTTTAAATAGATCCTAACACAAAAAAATAAACTTCTGTGAAGAAACAACACAGGTTACACCTACCAGACAGAAGTTTCTCAGTTTGCTACTTTTACTGAGCAGAAGACAGAAAGGTTCTAGTTTTACAGGGTTTTTTCCTCATTTTATAAAACAAGCTGCCTGTAAGGAATTCACATTTAGACAGACAAGGACAAAACAACCTTCAGTGACTTAAATCTGAAGGAAGAGGAAGATAACTTAATAGTCCCTGTTTTACAATGCAGTTGCGTGAGCTTCCCGTTTTCCTGAGTCTGGTGATGTTCTAGGTACTATGCCTTTTTTTGGGAGGGAGGTGAAGGGGGACTCCCCAACTTGCAGCCTTCTACTAAAACATGGGTTACCTATTCCCATATTTTTGGCAACTGCAGAAGAACCAGGAGCTCTTCAGCTGAGAATGCAGCTCTGCACAGACTTCCCATTCAATGACACATGCTCTAACTGGCCAGTCTCCAGCCTGAGACACAGCAGTTCAAGCATGACTGCAAAAGAGCCGAGCACCTCTAAAAGCACAGCACAGCAAGGACAGGATGGACAACGTATGGAGGCCAACCACAAAAGCTCAATGTCAAAGACAAAAGAACCCCCAGTGCACTAGGCCCAGATGCCTGAAGTACCAAGTGACTGGGAAACCATATGCTTAAAATATTAACTTTGCTGTATAGTCTAGTTAATTGCAGTACTGTTCTCACAGTTACATTTGAAAACCAGAGAAGAAATGTAACCATGTTGAGAGAGTTGAGAAACTGGCTTCCTACATATTTTAGTGAGAAATTCACATTCTAAGTCCATGTTGTGGTTTAACCCCAATTGNGCAATGTGTTATCAATATTATTCTTGTGCTAAATCCAAAACACAGCACTATAGCAGCTACTAGGAAGAAAATGAACTCTGAATTAAGCTGAAACCAGGACAGTCCATTTGCAAGGTCTAATCATCTCCCAAACTTTTCCAGAAAAACATAAAAGTCGTCTCAACTGCAATAATATTTACCAAATTCTGTAAGCTGTCAACAGCTTTGAGACCTTCAAATGAGAAAGAAATAGACAGAAACCATATGGCATAACCAAGAAGTTCACCAATAAAATTACTGGAACGCATATCTACAATGTAGGTGGACAGTGCTTAAAAAAACAAGCAAGTGCCTGACCACACTCTTTTACTTACTCAGCACCACACAGGTGAACTAACCCTGGTCCAAAAGCGTTAGTGCAGCACTTCACTGGGACTAATAAACCTGCTCTGGCAGAGCTCAGTAGCTCAGGTGCAGAGCCACACCGACATGCCTATTCCACTTCCATTTCTGGTACTAACTCAGACATTGTTACCCTGGGTGTCTCCGCACTGCAAGAGATTTATTGACTTGCCCAAGAGGTGCCGTGACTTACGGTATTAAGCACCAGCTGTGAAGCAGAAGGATGTGCTTCTAGTCCGCAACCTAAAACCTAAATCTGTTGTCCTGTGCTTTTGTGAGCATTGCGAGAAAAAACAGAGCTGCGTTACACCCATGTAACTAACATAACCCACTGGGGATTAGAACATATGCACTGATGGAAAGCACCATCATTAGCTGAGCCTGAAACATTCTCCTTTTGATTTAATGACAATATCCAATATCATTCCTATCTTCAAGTATTTCTTCATCTGCCTCAAAAACAAAACAAAACAAAAAAACACTGCAGATGTGAGAAGGTAGAGGAAATGTGGAAAATTCTAGTAATCAGTTCATTAAAAAGGACAGACTTTGCCAAATAGGTATGTTGTTATACTACAAATCTCTCTACCCTGGATGAGAATCAGCAGAGAAATACTCATGTCATTGAGCCAGTGGAAGCTTTCTCCACTGACAACAGTGAGACCAAGGTTTAAATCAAAATGTCTGCTAATCATACGGACAGAGTAAGATTTATCACATCTTTAATTTCTCACTTTGTAAGACTTTGGGATTAGTTGTTGAGGAAGACACTCAATTTAGGGAAGACTGTTACTTAGCAACCATAATTGGTTTTAAAACAAAGCTTTAGCCTGTGCTTTTTTTCTGTGAGGAAATAATAGATCCCTGTACTTAAGTGTTTCTAACCAAATTAATAGCTAGAGCAACCGTCTAGACCGAACATCAATGGAAGGCCATAAGCAAGCTGCTTGTCAAAGCAGCACCCTTATATAATTTGACTCTTTCCTTGTTTTTGCATTCATGGCAAAGACAGTCTCAATTCTTAAAAAAAAAAAAAAAAAAAAAGATTAAAAAAACTTTCCTCCAGACATTAGCTGCTGGCTGATATAGAGCAGTCACATCCATGGATATGGGAAAAGTGCTGCTTTTGTAAACAAATGAGAAAAAGAAATACCTGGTGGGTTCCATTCTCTGCAATAAAAGTACACAAGACAGCAAGGAAAATCCGGGAATATGGAGTAGGTCACCCACAAAAATCAAATATCAGATCAGAATAGCTTTCTTGCTGTGCCCATCTAAGACTCAGGCACAGACTCCACAAAGCTGCCAATTACACTGAAGCTAAGCTGGCCCCAGTCGTGTACTCTGAAAGATTTTGGTGCTCCTAATCATTGTATGTAACACGCTGAGCTACCCAAAGGTTTCAAGAAAAGGACAAGGCAACAACATATGGCCTAAACAGACTGTTCATGTCTTTCCCTAAACAAGGCACAGCTTCACCTTAGACTGACCTTGCAATTACAGGCTACTGGGAGCAGTTATGCACTTGAAAACAGTCAGCACAACAAATGGCAGGGACAGGAAAAGACTCAGAAATACTGAACGGAGAGAGCCCTCAATAGGCAAGCTGTGTATCCTGGCCACATTGCCTGAGACAATCCTGCTCTGCTCAGGCCATTTGCTATCTGAATCTTAAAATGCAACATGGAAGGGAAAGAATCCTTTATACTATCACCTCCTATACAGATGAAACGGTGATAAAAGCCCCTCCAGAGCTACGCTTTTAGCAGTTTGAGGCCAAGGTTCTGAAAAAATCCTCCCTCAAATAATAAATTTAAATAACTGCAAAGTAAGCAAAGTGGATTAATGCGCCAGCTTCCTCCAGCAGCAAGAGCAGAATCTGAATAGTTTTTCCTGAGCAGATATTAAGTAGCTAGGGAAAAATTGCAATGCCACCTCAAATAACTCATGCCTATGTGACTCAGTTCAGGAATATTAATAAAATCCACATATCCAGAGCCTGTACTCATTAGAGTTCAGGACATACTGGATTCTCAGCAATAACCTACTAAATTTACTGTAATTATTCCATACTTAGTGTCATTTATGTGTGGCAAAAATAACTTGTCAATTCTTGACAAAACCCTCAACCTTAGATACTTGCTAATTTTAACCGTGAAGTTGTTTTGGCTTTCTTAACTACCCTTGAGTACAAAAGCTTCAGGATAAGAATGTCTTTGTATCGCTCTTACACCACGAATTGCAGATGATGTATGCTTTCTTTTAAAAACACATACATTAACATAGATGTATTTCATGTGTGTGAAAGATAAGCATTAGAAATATTTGTGAATATGCCAATATCCAGATTGATCTTGTAATTTAGCGGAGGAATTTTATATACACTGACCAATCTACAAGACAAACACTAGCAACAAGTATTACAGGTAATTTGCATTTCTTGTCAGACAAACTTATTTTCTAATACCCTTCTTTTTCCCCCTCTAAATCAAAAATGGCTTTATATCTAGTGTGCAATCTTGGATTTCAATGATTTCCTTCTGAGAGGGCTGCAGTAGATGACAACATAAAAGAACAGATTTCAGGTTTATTAAAAAAAAAAAGGAATTCTAGAGCTCAAGAGAACTAAAATACGTTTTCCTCTGTCTTATCCTTGTGTTTCACTGTGAAAGGGTTTTTCTCCCAGTAACACAGTAATAGCTGCTAGCTCTTTTTCCTCCTTGATTTTACATGACACATTTCTCACTGGAGCTCTCGGCAATTTATTCTTAATGTCTTGCTGCCTTGAGTAACTCTTTTTTGGACAAGTTCAGTGTTGTACACATAAAAATTAGATAAGAGGAGGGAAAAAAAAATCCTGTTAATTCAACAGGTTGCATGACATGCCTCTATGCCAGAAGACGCTAAAGCCATGGCTGGATTTTGGGTGGGCATTTATTCATTCCATTTTTAAATGCACAATATGTGCTAGACACAGCGCTCATGTGGAGACTACTGATTTTAAAACAGCCGTTCAGTTTCCGCCTCCATCTGATCAGGTCAAGAATCTTGGAGAATTTATCTCAATGAGCCAGGAAAGAGGTCACCTTATGGGGGAAAGAAAGCTCTTAAGAAAGATTGCTACAGAACTGCACTGCTGTGTCAGAACACGCTGCTGCTAACAACAGAGGCTCTTAGCCAGGGTTTGCTTACTTGTATGGCTAAAAAACAAGGGGATAAAATTCCATCACTGACACAGCACCTTGATCTAACTTTCATGAGTTGCTAACTTTAAAAACATCAAGTGTTTGGGTTTCTACATCCTAAATTTAAAACTACATCGATGAATTACAGCTTCAACTTTGAGGACTCTGAGCTGTTGCAGCCAAAGACAAGAAAGGAGCCCCCAGGAGGCCACCTAACCTGTACTTATTCATTCAGAACACGAACACTAAATCTCATTGATCTTCTGATCACTACAAATTATTGGTAAGCTCTGCATTAAACCAGACTGCTGTAAATTGGAGTTGACAGTATTATCACTGAACGAAATGCATGAGCTCTGTGTTTGCCAAAGTGTGACCTCCTGGACTAGTGGTGTAGCACTGTAGCACTGCAAGGACTGAGATTTCTAATCTTACTGCCATTCTCCAGCAAATGATTTCAATCACACAGAATTAACTTTGCTTAAGAACATTTCTTCACAGTAGAAATGCACTGTCACTTAACAAACAAAAAACCTGAAAGGATATCAGTGCAACATTCCCATTTCCAGGTGCAAGCTCACAAGACTCAGCTGCATCAAGACATTAATACCCTTCCAGCCAGCCTCCTTCAGTGAAACCACCCTCAGCAGACATTCTGACACTACCTTGCACACAAGCAGGATAAAATTTCAGAAGAATGAATTCAAAGAGCTAATGGAAATCATGTAGCATACTTACATACAAACATGTTCACATGATTAGCTATATGTTTATGTTATATTATCTTGCAATCAAAATAGTTAACTTTAGTTTGAAAAGCCAGAATAAATTCTCTTGACAAGTAGCCTCAAGATATATTTACAGATTAACTGAAGAATATTATCTTTGGTTCGTAATTAAGGGACAGAGCCAATAAATGCCTTGGGAATCTGAAAGATTGGCACCACAGTCCCTAGTTAATTTAACACAGGTACCTGTGTTACAAAGTGGAGTCAGGAATCCTGTTCTCGGCATGCCTCTGTTCCTTCCTGAAGGATACCTTGGGCAGAACCTACCAGTCATCCCAAATGACACCCAGTGGCACCCATGCAAAAATTATTCAGCTCTTTGGGTCACAAACAGAGCAGACAGAAAATAGGGCATGACTCTGCAGACATAGGATAAGAGGCAAGGCTCCTGATGCTTTGGGTTAGACTAAAAACCCACCTGGTTTAATAATCTATTTCCCCCTAGGTCCAGTAGGCCATAATTAGAGGAAAATACAAGAAATGGGATCAGAATAAAGTGATCCTTCCTGGACATGCAGTGTTGATTGCCCCAAGTTAGTAGGGAAAGGGCTTTCACAGTCAAAGGTTGCAACTGCGGCAACTTTTAACAGCCAAAGTACTCTCATGAATCCCATTATTTTGGCTCTCCGATCATACTATGGCACCAAGTTCCACAATTTCACCTGTGCACAGTAACCTTTTTTAAAATCTGGTTGCCTCTCAATTCCTCTAGTGTGAGTAGTGGACAATAACCATTTCCTCCCTTTCTGTGTTTTTTGTAGGACCCTCCTGAGTACAGTAGCAGCTCCTTAACTCCTGATCATCTTTGTTATCCATTTCTAGTTTGTGTAACATTTCTTTTGAAGCAGGGAGACCAAAGCTGCATACGCAGCATCCCAGATATGATGCGCCACAGATTTATACAATGGAGTAATGATGTTCTTTGTTTTGCTCTTGACTCCTAGCCTAACATTTCCTAGTATTTGATTTGTCTTTTTAAACTCTTCTGGGCAGTAAGCTAGTGTTTTCAGAGGTGGGGAGAAGCCTAAAATGTCCTTTTTCTTTACAGTGTTTTCTTTTCCACACACACCCTTTACATTTAGAAAACAGTGCTAGAAAGGAGGGGAAACAACAACAACAAAAGTAGTCAATTATTCTCTTCATCCTAAAGTTCAGAAACTCACTACTCAAATAATTAGCCCCCACAGGCAGGAAAGCAAATAATTCTGATAATTTCTCTTTGTCAAGGTAAGGAGCAATTTATAGTGATAGTTAGATATTTTCTAATAAAGCACTTTTCTGTAGTAAAATGAGAATTCAACACTCAATTTCCTGAGGACAAAAAAAACAAGTGGGAGGTGATGCAGCTTCCCACTTCTGCAGCTCCTCTGCAGCCCATCCAGCAAAAGACCTAAGGACAAGGCAGAGGTTACACCAGGTTTCCAGTGACACCAGGCCAAAAAAATCAGTAAGTAACCAGTTTAGATTCTTCCCAACTTAATTTAAAAATAATAATTAAAAAACCCTCCTTCCCATTGAAATTTTGCACATCAATTTTGGGCTTTTGGTTACAAGGACAAGTTTTTAGAAATACTAAGATTATATTACGCAGCTTGACTGATCCCTTTACAGTGCTACAGGGGAAAGACAAGCCCAGACTAGACTCACGCTTGCATCTAAAGTCAGGAAGCCATTTGGAGCATCACAACAACTTTATTGAGAAGGCATATTTTTGGACAATGCCACATACATATTCTCCCCCTACACATCAGTAGATGGCACTCTCTAGATTCACTATCTATATATTTTGCACACTTGCAAAAAAAATGCCTCTTCTCATGGAACTGTAGTAGTTGATCACAGGTCCTTAAACAGCTTCACTTAGTGGGGAGCTCTGCACTTTACCTACTCTTTAGTACAGATTTCAGTTTTCCATGGGCACACAAGCTGGTCAAATATGTTCATCAGGGCCTGTAAACCCATGGAACCATGAACGGTATGTATGGTCTGTACTTTATGCGGTTAATAGATAATCCACTCTCCTTTCCACAATGTCTTAAGCCTCAAAACTGGCCCTTTCTACAAAGGCCAAAAAAGGTTCAGCATTAAAAAAACATCTGTGTATGATGCCAAAAAGAGGTCTGTGTTAAAACAGAGCCCTCCCTCTTCATTTACCTGGTCAGCTCACTATCCATTTAGAATCACATCAATTTCATTTAGTTGTTTGTCCTTTGTATTTGTACAGCCAGCAGAGTCATGGAAAGGCAGACTGAACACCTCTTCTGCGCACATGAGGTATGTGAAGTTTCTTCAAATTAAAATTATTGGTTAAAGTTTTATTTGCATGAAGAACAACAACTAGTTAGGGGTAAAAGCTAACAGTGCCACATGACACACTACAACCCAAAAATAGTTCAGAAGAGAAAGCGTATCTAGGGCTGACTTCTTGCCAGGGCATTTGGGGAAAGCAGGCTGGTATGAGTTCCTCGCACAACACCACCCTGCTGTGCAGTGCACTATTTTTACGATGTGGTCAGGACTGCAAATTTCATACCTTCGAAAGAGTCTCACACGGGGGCACTTGGTTTCTATCAAAGCAAGCTAAGAGTTATGAATACTGAGCAAGTCTAAACCCTTGTTTATCCTCACAGATCAGATGAGATCGGAAGCAAAGATGAGAAGAAAATAAATGTTTCTTTTTTATTGTGCACTGCTACAGTAAGCGCCATCCCATCAGCCCAATAGTATGAACACATAATACCAGTATAGTCCTTTAATACTTCCTTTTTTGAAAATGTTTCTAAACTATAATAATACATTAAATTTGATAAATACAATTACTACCAGCATTTAATTGATTCTTGATTATAATCAATTATATTTCTGAAACAATAAAGCATCCTCCAATTAAAAATAATTGATTCATTAGCACACCCCTACTAGACAACTACACAAATGCATTATTTATGTAATTAGATACATTTACAGTTCATTATTCCACTTTTTATTCTATTGTTGTAAAGCTACAGAAATAACGCCTTACTTTTTAATCTTCCTTTGCCTTCTATTGAAATAGAGATCGCATTTATTTTATTTACCCAATTTCAAATTAGAAATCAAAACCTGAAAGAGACTCAATCCCTACAAAACCAGTAATTAAGGCTCATTTATTTGTCATATAGGTGAAAAGTAAGGGCAACAAAGTATTTCCCAGGCAAAATCTGCTTATTGAGTTGAAAAAAGCAGCTGTAAGCAACAGATTTTTGGAGGTTTCAAAAATATAAATTAAAATATCTATATGCCAGGCTCTTGCTTAAACGAGAATTTAAGGGTGAGCATGAAAGAGAAGCTAGTGAAAAATTATTGTAATCAGAGCTGCTTCCAAGCCCAAAAGTAACTAATGGCCATGTACTTATTATTCTGTTGTGGCATCAAAACTAGTTTAGAAGTCTTGACAGTCATGACAACAGATTAAGGATCTGATTTTTAGATGTTCTAGTCTTCCACATGTTTTACCAACTTCACTTATTTTTGTGAATGTCCAAGCTTGCTAAGAAAATGTAATAAAACCCACAAACAAAACACCAGCAAACAACACTTCCTCCCCCCCAAAAAAAAAAAAAAAACCAACAAACAAACCACCCTGTTATCTAGCTATTTAGTTGAAGTGTCCTGTGTGGATCTGATTCTATTCTTAATACAACAGAGGAAGATAACACATACTCTGAATTCCTTTTAGGAAGCATAATGATGTCCCTGAGTGCAAGATTACTAAACTTCATGCAAATGTACCATTACCATGTAACTCCAGTTGATACTTCAACTGCTTGCAAATGACATGGGCTGACCAGGCTGCCTTACACCCTTCTGAAGGGAGCAGCCCACAACAGAACTGAGAATATCCTACAGTGAATCTGTACAGGCAGTTTTCTAGCCCTATCGATACTGCGCTGTTCTGAAAGCTATGCATTTGACTTACCTGTAATCAGGGTGTCCACCTTAGGTTTTGATCAGCTTCTTTTCCATCTTCTCCATACTATTCAAAAGTGCTTTTTATGATTTAAGAACAGCCACACCTGGTCAGACCAAACAAGAAGGATAGATGTGTAAGAACAGGAAGGGGACCTCTAGTTTGAGAAACATGAGAGAAGAGAGAGGCATGTTGAAAGGTCACCAAGCAAGGCATCATGGCCTGCCTGCTAATTGATGAGAGTGCTGCAATAATTCAGGAGAGAAAAGAAATGACTATAGAGAAATGCAAAGACATTTTCCCTTCATCAGCATACTACCATCATCCAATGGCCTCCAGCAGACTTCAGAAAACACCAGACTTGTTCCCACGGGGCTCTGAAGCAATGGCTGTTAAAAACTCCCCTCTGATCCCTCCACACTGAACGTGGGGTGGCTGCCACACAATTTCAACCGCAAGATTCCTGAAACAGTGACCAAACGAAAAACACAAGCAACAAAAGTCTGCAAGCTTCTATGCTTAGAGTTGCAGAAACCCTCACTTTCCAACAGCATTATACTTTATTTCCACTTACTTCATACAAATGTTTGCAATATTTATATAATTGCTTTTCATCGATGCATTTGCATTTTTTAAAAAAAGAGAAAGATTAAAAGAGTGAGTTTATCTATCTGTTGCTGGCTTTACCTTTCCTAAAGAAAATTATGTAATAAATCTCCCAGGGTTAATGTAGAAAAAGTTACAAAAATTACTTTTTTGGTAGAGTTCCCAGGCAAAACCCTTCTCCAGTCTTCCATGGTCCTGGTGCGTTTCTCAAAGGAGCTCACTAAGCTTCCACTCTCTTTGCTGAACAAATGAGGACAGAGCAGGAGGATAAGACATTCGGTAATTGCTCATGCTTGCACTCTTTAAAAATTAGACACTGGGAATGGCAGGGAGTGTCAGAAAATAAGTGATCATTGCTCCATCCACAGATACAGTTCAAGATGCAGCTCTTTTGCAGTTCCTCAGATGCTGTCAGAAATACTTCTTTCCAACTTTTAAGATGCTCTGATGATGGTAAATTGTCATTCACTCCTGCAAGCCTGGGTGAATAGTCTAGACCTCGGGTGTCCTGTGTGTTTCTCGGTTTGTGACACAAGCCAGTCAGTCAGAGTCAGCAGCAGACACTTAGAGAAAAAAGCAGCAGGAACTCAAGGTGAAGAGGAGAAAACTGTGATGGTAATTTAACTCATTGTTCTCCAGCAGCTTCAGTGTTGAAAGATATGCCCCTACTCAGCTTGACAGCCAAGCATGAAAAGTATCATGGCAAAGAGAATCCCACTAGCTGTATTTTTCATAACAATAAAGGATGCCCTCTCAGATCCTATGAAATGGATAAGCTACTTGAAAATGATCAAGGACTGGCCAGATACAGACAGCATAATCTGTGCATATTACACCCACATCAGGCACTACAACTCCAAAATGGTTGAGGTCAGGAAGGCAATCAAGAAAATCCTCAGGCAAAGCAGAAGAATTCTTGGAGAATCAGCTGACTACATTACAAAGCAACCACCGACCAACAAAAAAAACAAAGCAGAAATATTTTAAAATTATCATGCATTTAGCCCTGAGTCTTCTGGATAGATTTTAAAATAAATGGACAGAAACCATATTGGTTTTATGTTTATATGTGTCCAGCTTTTTTGATTGATTTGTTTCCTCACTTTTCACAAGTTAAAAGCATCTCTTTTTTTATACTTATTTCTTTATGCTCATTAAAGATTATAAAGCAAATGAAGAAGAGTATTTACCTCATTGCAACCCTTCTTTAAATCTCCTCTGTTTCTGATGTTTAGACTGAGTAGGAATTTCAAAGCCCCACTGAGTTTCAGAGTTACACAGCTCCAAAGAAACTATAACGTGATGGTCTACCTTACCATCCAATGTTATTCCCTGATTCGTCTGAGCACCACTTACAAAACACTTTAAACTTCATCTGCAAAGAAGCATGGCTGCCTTCAAAGCCATTACATCTTAAAAATCAGAGGAAAGTTCTTCCGAGTGTGTTCATTTAATCCAAAACATTAACATGCTGACAGCTGTTGAGCTGCTTCATTTAGCTGTCACAACAGACCATAAAGCACCATAGTGAAATGGACGCTTCTGTGTATGACATCTGCCACTCTTCTATTAACTGCTGCTTCACCACAAACATTTTACCAAATAATTAATTTGGCTAGGTGTATGCAACAGAGTATTTTTTTATGCATTAAAACATCTGGGTTTTCACACTGCAAGGTTCTGCTTAATGTAGTGAAGTCCAAATAGAAGACTTTAAACTGTCATTTTTGGCTATGACATGAGAAGGATTTCCACAGACAGATAACATGCCTCATCTACTCAGCCAAGCATACCTTCTGTAACATAAGTTGAAAAGCCTTACTAAAAATATTAACATTGTAAGCTTTAATAGAAATAAAAATTCTTAGGAAAGCTTCATCTCTACAGGGCTGTTCTTGAATCCAAAATATCTGCACCCCAGCAGGAAACACAGGTTATATAGAAACAATTTATAATGTGTTGCAGCAGAGGCAGAAAAGGGTAGCCTTAATATCAAGGAAAAAAAAAAAATCACAGTAGACACCTTTGCAAAAATTAATCCTGAGAAACGTAGAGTACTCAGAACTCTCAGAGAGAGTCTATAAGAATGCCTGAGAATCGGCAGTTCTCAAAACCAGGTTGAAAGTCAGGAGGAACTTCTACATCCCACACACAACAACTTTTCTGGGTCATTTGGAGATGTTCAACACTCTGCTGCACCTGAGCATCTCATCTAACTTTGAAGTGAGTCCTGCTCTGGGTAGGAGGATAGGCTAGATGATCTCTAGAGCTCCCTTCTGGTGAGCATATCACAACAGGTACCAAAAACAGAGGTCTCCAAACAGAGAAGTCATTCTAGTTACAATAATTCCTAAGCCTTATCAAAGTGATGCTTTTAGATCTAGAGTTGCACATCCTTTCGAGTCATTTAAGAGAAATACGCAAAGTGATACTGGGATCAGTGTACTGCATACAGGCAGGTGGGACTAATTGCTTCATTACTAACAGCTTCCCATTACAATAAGATTCTTTTCACCCATTTTTCATAGGCTGAGATCATTGCCTCTAGTTTCCTCTAGTATCACTGGAGAGTAACAAGTACTTTCACAAGACAGTTCATCAACATTCTAAGACGGATGGGGTAACTTGCTTTTTCTAGTTGTCCTTTACTCTCTGATGACTACAGAAGGTAGAAATTACTACTTCAGTCTAGGAGCCTAGCTTTTAGACAGACTAAATTTGATGACAGAAATCCTATTATGGTTACTGGCCAGGGAGGAAATGGTAACTTCTCACTGGAATAAGGTTCTCTATCCCTCCCATTTACATAGCTCTGAAGGTGGCCGAGAAAACTAAACCCCATCTAAGAGCCATATGTATTACCTTCATTATTCAGAGGTAGAAGGAAGAGACATGGCTGTTGTGGCTTTAATTCCTGAAGTGTTAACAATGAGCACATTTTAAGGCCAAACTATTCGTAACTCCAATATGCACATCTTCCTTGTCTACCCTGAAAATAATTTTCAGGGTTAAATTCACCAATGATACAAGTAGAGGCAACCTCAAGTGCACCCTTAAAATCTCCTTTGACTACTAGTCCTTGTTGTTACTTAATTTCAGTTTTCTTCAGTGGAATTACAGCAGAGATGTTTGGTGCATTATGCCTATCAACTATATTACAACTGAAATATTTTATGTTAACAATTTAATGGAAAACTGAATAACAGTGGCTTAGAATGGCCTTTGAAAATGTTCCTAAACAATTTATAGGATGAAGCTCCATGAAAGAAAAAAAAAAAAAAATTGGTTAGGCTTGTTTCTTAGTTTACTTTGGTGCTTTTGAAAAAATGATAAAGGCAGTGCAGGTGTTGCACAAACGTCTGCATCTACCAACATAAGTGAAGACCTCCTTATTTTGGCATACATATACCCTGTGCTTTACTACAGTCTTGCCACACTGTTTACTGCCACTCAGGGACAGATACAGCCCCAATTTAAAGGAAGTATGCCAGGCTGTCTGATGCTAATTGGACAGCTTAGTCGTCTTAGTCCTCCCGTTCCCCATAAATCCATGCCTGTTTCAATGAACAAAACCACTATTTCATTTGATTTGATGAAAACTGTTCAACAGTCATAACAGAAGTAATTCTAGGTTTATACTGGCACACAGTAGAGTAGAATCTGCTCCAATGTTTTTCAACGAGGATCGACAGGGCTGAAGCTCTGCATTCATACATCTTCAAGGCTCTTGCTAGAGTGGGGGTTTTCAGCAGCTGCACAATGCTGCAAGTTGGCATAAGTTCTTGTTATACTGCCACGGGCTAAATTCAAAATCCTGGTTTAACATTGATGGCAAACTACAATTAGTACTGTTCCTACACTAAAGAAAATAATCCATGAAATCCATCATTTTCATAGCCACATGAAAATTTACCATGAAAATGTTCAGCTTTGCTGACTTCTGTTCACTCCTGCCAATTTCTTTCTTTGGATTTCATATGAATGGCTATTGTTTATGAAAGGAAAAAAAAAAACAACAAAAAAAAACAGCCAGAAAACCAACTTCGTGTAAAATTTTAGATTGGGACAAAACTTCGCTAATTTCCAATCCCTCTACACATTTGTGAAAATATCAACCAAAATATACAGACTGTCATTCCAGATGACAACTAATGTTCATCTAATTAAATATTCTGGTTTGGACACGAGCTAGCATCAGACATTCAGAGAAGGAGACAACAAACCTGTACGCTGTAAATATATGTTTTAGTTGTTTGTGTCTTGTGTCGTGGTTCAACCCCCGTGGCACCACTCAGCCACTCACTCAC
>VZTL01011145.1:0-22952 GCA_013400535.1 Scopus umbretta
AAAAAGGCAAATAATTTTTTTGCTGAGAGTGTGTCTGTGAATAAGCACAAAGTAATGGACGTTGCATGTGAGTGTATATAGTATGGCATGCTATAGGAAGAATGTTGTGCAGGACTTAATTAAGATTATTTTTTAAAGTTGTTTTCTTTACTTCCTGTTTCACCTTTGAGTCATTACCAGGAGAAAAAAAAAATTAAATGAAATTATATGAGCATGCAGAACCTTGCATAACAATTAACAACATGCAGCTCATGAAATAATACCATTTTTCCTACATAATAGAAGTACTTTAAGTAGAATTTCATATACTTAATGAACAGCAAATCCTCTGTTTTCAAATTTTTACAGTTTCTGTTACTTTCTGTATTTCAAACAATTCAGCAGAAACTGAGTTTGGTACCTCACACTGTAAATCCACACATAACATAGATCTAGATAATCTAAGTCGCTGGAAAGAAAGTCTTCAGATGCCTTTTAACTGATATCTTAATTTTTAATGAATAATTTTGTAACTACCAAAGTAACATAATCGTGCTCCTTCTGATTGTTTCTGGCAACAAGTATTTTGTAATTCACTGAAACAGTCCTTGGGCAAATGCAGAAAAACATGCAACATTGTTGAAGGACTACAAGGATTCTGCCCAACATCTATTCTGTAGATCTCACCAGATTCAGTGCATTTTGAACCTACTGTTGTTCCAATAAGAAAATCACAGCAAGCAATTTAAACTTGGTTGGTTTATCAAGCATACATAGCTATTATGAAGCATTAATGGCATGTGACCACAAAGACAATTGTGAATCCACAGGAATTCTGAAACCATGAAATCTTCAGAATGCCATTTTCTTTCACATTCCTTTAACTCACTTGGAGAAAACCCATCAGTGTGCAAATACACATGCTTCGTGGGTTTCTGTATTGTAGAATATCCCACAAAATCTAAATACAATTATATAATTGCTATTTGCATGCAGCGCATCACATTACCTAAGAAGTTGTTCATTGAATTAATCTCTTCCTTTAGTATTTTTTTAAAAATTACTCCAAAATTTATCTGCTTAATTAAACCAATTTTTGCTTTTCAGTATCCTTCTACTATTTAAAAAACAGACATTTTATCTGTCTTTAAAGGACAAGTTTCTTAGAATAATGTTCAGACACACATAGTCTCAGGATAGCAGTTTTCACGGGCTTTCAATTTTTCAGTTTTGTAAAATTTTGTTTAAAGCTATTCAAAGAACAACTTTCACTAACTTAAAAGGTCATCTTTTTCTTTCTGTGTGACAGATAATGTCTGATTTACTTCCAGTGAAATGAGCAAAACCAGCCCCTATGCACATCTGTAAAATTTGAGATAAAACTTCATTATAAAATAAAATTTCATTTAGTTAGTTAAATATTCAGTAACCACAACATTACTGAGTACAAAATAAAAGGTCAAAGAATAAATGCATTAGTATAGCATATACAATGGTAAAAACTTAAAAGAAAGCCACAATGTTTGAGAAACATCAGTATAGTTCTTCAAACGCTGGTCTTAGAATGGGTAACATTTATTGTTTATTTGTTAGTAAATTTCATATAAGAAGTCACATTGTTCAAAAAAAACCTGCTGACTGCACACAAAATTTAAAAATTCCTTAGGACAGTAGAAAGCATAACTTTTTTTTAGGTCTCAATACATCCATCTGATGATAGAATGCCTCTGTTTAAAAATCTTCTTTCAATATTTTGCAGGGTTTGCAGAGACCATTTATGGAAACTTTCCTGGCTGATAGAAATTATCTGTAAAGAACTGGAAATACTTTTTAATATTTCTCCATTAATTTGAAAATATTCCAGTTACTAAATATCCAGCCTCTATTTCTAAGACAACTTTTCTGGAGTTTCTCAGGACAAACGTGAAAGAAATATGAATGCAAATAAACAGTCAAAATCCCTATCATTCCTATATCAATCTAGTCACTCAGCTTCTCTCAGTATTGGACAAAACCTGACCCTAGTTTCTGTTTACATCACTTTTTTGACATTTTGCTTCATGGGTCACCCCACAGGGGCAAAATCACTCTTGGGCCTTATGTCTGTAAAGTGCTGCTTCCTTCAGAACATATTTTGAGTAGGAGATGCATATTATTTTTTCTTCATAATGAGGATGAGCTCACTAACATAATTCACATTAAAGGTTTTTAATATTACTACTTATTAGCTCCAGGATTTAAATACTCCTAAGTATCCCATGATAGTATTTAAAAGAAAAGTCCTGCCAGAAGGAGGGAAAATATCTCAGGTTTTAGTTTCTATGATATGTACTGCACTGACTTGTCTACTGTGGAAATGAGTTCATCAAACAAGACTGAAAATGAAATCTTGACATACTGATCAGGTAACTGGCAAAATTAACTGAATTTCATCTCTTCAAGCACAGACACTCAACATCTTGGTGCTTTTTAAAAAGAAATGTTTAATGGGAATGGTGTGATATTTTTCTTCGTACCTTTGCATGAAAATTGCTCTGTGATCCCAGTCAAAATGCTGTCCCCTTTCTCTCTGCCTTTCCTTGCCTACTCCTTCATTTCTCCCTCTTGCAACACCTACATCTCTGCAGGCCAGCATCACTAATAATCAGTAATCATATTGCTTAAAGAACAGGAGAAAAAGAAACATCAAGAAGGGCAATATACCTTACACTGGAGAAAAACAAGGGTTCAGTATGACTGTCATCAAATTCTGTACAAAGGAAGGGATGAAAATTGCCTGTCTGTGCTCAGTGTCTTCTCCTTCTTTAAAGTGAAAACTGCCAGTGGAGTCATGAGAAAAAAAGGTTGTCTGAAGTCAAGTATGATTACCTATTCTGCATGAGGACCATATTGGTATCAGCAAGACATCCCCACACCAGCCAGCACGAATGGGTCTGAAAGCAGCTGTGTGTGCAGATAGAAATTGCTGCTGTAAAGACGAGCACTGAGCATACTGTACAGCACTACAATCTTATGACCTAGGAGCTCAGTGACTCCTCTTAAACTATCCAGACTTTTAGATTCTAAAGTCATCAGGAAAAAAAATTGAAGTGTTCCTTGGAGGAAGACTCCAGCCTTCCTCTGTGCCTAATTAATGCTAAGGAGTCCTGTCCCCATTTTCTGCACTGAGGCACAACAGCAGTTGTGTGATTTCAACAGAAGCTTGAAGTGTCTCCATTCTGAAAAGTGTGACACTTCAATATTTGTAATGCTTATTCAGGTGGCAGGCAAGAAAAGCTCAAATTCCTTTGAATTTCCCACTTGAAAAAAAAAACAAACAAACTGGGCTTTCCTTAGCTCCTTAAAAGAAGGCCATAGGCACTTGTCTTTAGGAATAGGATATACAAAATGTGTCTTGCATGGATAGGAGTTTCTCACAGCAGCCTGTCATGGAAGCAAGACTGAAGACATAACCTTTTGTTATTGTATGTGGTTAGTAACAAATATTTCAAGCATGTTAATTTTAAGCCTTTAGCCTAGGGGGATGCCTATCCCCTTAGTTGGTAAACTCATAATTTTTGGACCCTGTGTGGATCTTTCATGTAGAGTAGGTGGTGCAGATCTGTAATTTAAGATTCTGTTTAAGGCAAGAGAATACCATGTCCTTTGCTGGATCTGGTTTACAGTCTCTCTGTGCCTTTTGCATATCTGCAGAATGGGATGTCTCACATAGGCTGAGGCAAGAATGCTTTAACTAAATGGTGGCAAATACCTCAGATAGAACAATTTAAATGTTCTGGATCCTATATGCTACCCAAACAGTTAGAGACATACTTTAGGAAGGAACTGAGTCAATGTACAGAGCTGGAAAATATGTTAGATGCTTCACATCTAAGAAAGGACAGTTGAGGAAACCATCAGCATCTTTGGTATTTTTCAGTAAGAAAGCAAGAAAGTAATGGTATGTATAGAAAAAGTCAAGAATCTGTCAAATATTAATTTCACAGCAAAGTGAATATTTTTTCAGATCCTGAATAAATACCAAAACATAAAAGACAAGTTAAAAAACCCCAAGAAATTACACATGAAATGAGACTATCAAAAGAAAAGAATCACCCTGGGCACCACTGATTACAGAAATCTACTGGATTCTACTTCTGAAATAATTCTGAATCAGAATTTAAATGTACATTTACTATTTCCTTCTACAAAGGCTTTCACACTAGCCTGTTTTAAATTCTAAAGTCCTATGACAGAAAGCAAGCAAGTTGAATTATATATAAATTCTGATTCTTCATCACAAAAATTCCTTTGAAATAGAAATTGGCCTATTCCTCGGAACTTTTGTTGTTATAAAAAAACTTTAGGTTTCCTTATTTTTCAGCTCTGGGTTTAGAACTGGAAGTTGGTTCTCTCAGTTCTCATTCTGCTGTAAGTTCCATCACCACACCATAGAGATGCCTTGAAATTGCAGAAACAAAGCCACTACAGACATGTGCTCTGCCCCGTACCCTGTGCTGTAATGGGTGAGTAAACAGTTCTGCAANCCTCATATTTAAATGGAATTTCCAGTATTTTAATTTGTGTCCATCGTTCTCTGTCCTGCAACTGGACACCACCGAGAAGAGTCTGCCTCTCTCTTCTTTCCACACCCACCCATATGATATTAACAAACAATGGTAAAGTCCCTCTGAGCCTTCTCTTCTTGAGGCCAAACACTCCCAGCACTTTCACCCCCTCCTTTTATGACAGGTGCTTCAAGCCCTTCATCACCTTTGTGGTCCTTTGCCCTTTGTCCAGTGGAGCTGCCCAGTATGTCCGTGCCTCTCCTGTACTGGGGAGCCCAGTACTGGACCCAGCAGCCAGGTGGGTCTCACCAGTGCTGAGTGGAGGGGAAGGATCACCTCTCTTGCCCTGCTAGCAACATTGTCTAATGCAGCCCAGGAAGCCTTTGGCATTCTTTGCCACAGGGGCTCTTTGCTGGTTCATGGTCAGCTTGGATGCCCACAATATTTTGTGACAAGGTGCTCTCCAGCCAGCCAGCCTCCAGCCTGTGCTGGTGCATGGGTTTACTCCTCTCCAGGAGAATGGCTTGCCACTTCCTTTTTGCTGAACTTCCTGAAGTTCCTGTTGGCCCATTTCTCCAGCCTGTCCAGGTCGCTCTGGATGGCAGCAAATCTGTCTTCGTGTATCAACCACTTCTCCCAGTTTTGTATCACCAGCAAACCTTCTGAGAATGCACTCTGGCCCACCATCTAGGTCATTCAGGAAGATACTAAATACTGTTGGCTCCAGTATCCATCCCTGGAGTACTGCACCGCAGATTCCAAACTCTAGCTGGAATTTGTGGTGATAATCACGACCTTTTGAGCCCAGTGATTTAGTAGTTTTCAATTCACCTCTCTGACCAATTATCTGAGATGTACTTCATCAGCTTGTAAATGAGAGACAGTGTGCAAAGCCTTACTAAATTTGGCCTTACAATGTCCATTGTTCTCCCTTGGTCCACTGAATCAGTTGTTTCATCATAGAAGCTTGTCATATGGTCAGGTATGACTTCCCTCTTTGTAAGTCCATATCTACTTCAAGCCACCTTCTCATCCTTCATGTCTCAGGAAATGTTTTCTAGGACTATTTGCTCCACCACCTTCTCAGTGACTGAGGTGAGGCTGACTTGCCTCTGGTTTTCCAGATTCCCTTTCTTCTACTGCTTGAATGACATTTGCTATCTCAGTTGCTATGACCACTCAAAGATAACTGAGAGTAGCTTCACAATGATGTAGGCCAGCTCTGTCAGGACTTAAGGGTGCATTCCATGAGGCCCAATGGACCTGGCTGTATCTAGTTTGTTAAAATATTTCCTAACCTGATATTCCTCCAGTAAGTGTAAATATTCCTTGCTCCAGACTTTCACAGGGTATTAGAGGTTGGGGGGTTCTTGGAAGCTGGTGTAAAGAAAAGACCTATGTGAAGAAGGCATTGAGGATCTTGCCCTTCTCAGGGGCCCACCAGGGCCCCTGCCTTATTCAGCACCAAGTCCAATTTTTCTTAGTCTTCCTTTTGCAGCTGATGTACTTGTTTCTTATTGCCCTTCACCTCCCACAGTAGATCCAACTCCATGTGGGATTTGGCTTTCCTAGCCCCATTCCTGCATGCCAGGAAGGTGCCTTTATATTCCTCCTGTCCCCATTTCTTCCATTTTCCTTCCTTTTTATTAGTAACATAATTGTGCAAACAAACCACATCACTGCTAGCATGTATCACAAAAGTCACACTCATGCTTCATTTCTCTAATGAAACACAGTCAGCTTCAGACTAATTAAGTTCTATGCTATTGTTGTTCCTGCCATGCTTGCTGTGTCACTAGATAAAGATTCTGCTATTCTTCATACAATTCATTAAAACTCACTGAATTATTTCATCTTCAGAAATATAATTTTAGTTATTTGTAGCTGCTGATTTAAAACTGTTTAGAGAATATGTGCATTTTAGTAAGCCTTCTTATTAGCACTTATGTTCTCAGGCAAGTTTTCTATGTCAAGGAGAAAATTCAGTTCAAGAAGGGGAGCATATTTTTATCCAAACTTACTAAAGCATTTGAACACTTTTTTTTGGTGATTACTGCTTAAATACATTGCTGAATCAGTTTGACAAAATTTAGGGGTAGACATAGCTATAGTTTTTAATAACTCCATTACTTTCTTTGGTTTGCAAAGCTGGAAAGTAGTATCCAGAAAACACATAACTCTAAGCAATAAAGTATACTCTGCAATGTCTCTGCCACTTGCAAAAAAGTTTCCCAAGTCATAAGATAGGGATGTAACACAGAGCATGTGAAAATAGAATGAAGTAAATATATAGTTCTGTTGCATAATGAGAGAGTAAGAAAAAGAGGAAATTATCTCTCAGTGGAGTTCCTACTTTGGTTTGTGGTAATGATTCAGCTTATTTTCAAGCTCTGGGAAAGGTTCAGAGGGCCTGGGTTTTGAAAGAAGCTCAACCCACATTTTCAGAGCCTTGTCTATACCCTTGTTCATAGAGATGGTGTTTATACAGCTTACTACTCCCTGAAGCTGATTGATTGTAGACTGGAATAGGTTTGTAGATGGATACAACTGGCTGAAGATGAAAATTTCACTCCAATTGTTCAATAGTCTTATACACTAAAATTAAGTATTTCA
This sequence comes from Scopus umbretta, assembly GCA_013400535.1. NCBI lineage: Eukaryota > Metazoa > Chordata > Aves > Pelecaniformes > Scopidae > Scopus > Scopus umbretta. The sequence continues at coordinate 7,140 of VZTL01011145.1, forward strand.
ACACTCCCAGAATTTTTTAACAGAAATTCACAACTTCTAATTTTGAAATTGGCTACCATTCTAATTAATTAATGCAATCTACTTATAGTTCTGTTTATCATGCCCTACTCCATCACACGATGATTGCCTTTACCTATACCCACTAGAGTTGAACAAGCTAACACAACGCTGGGAAAACAGCCAGCCCATGTCCCCATAGCATGCTATGATATTATTTAGCTTGTTTCATTTGACTGCCATTTCCTTCATAGAATGGGCGGCTAGGTGATCCTGTATTATGCACACTTTCCCAATAAATCAAATGTTATACAGTCCTCATAAACTTATTGGCCTACATATGAAAATGTAGGTATCACAAGAAAGCAACCTGCCAGATTTGCCCAGTTCCTGCGGGCACTACATCAAGGCAAGGAAGATTTCCAGAGGAAAGACTGCATACACAATACTTTGTAAAGGTAATGCATCCTCCAGCTTCCTCTCCTAATACAGTCATTCCTAACATTGCCAGTCATTCACTCTGATAGTTGCAGAAATCATGGCTTAGGGAAGAGCACGTTGCCTCAGTCTCTCTTTTTGTTTCTGGTCAGGCCACTCTCTCAAATGAAGGAAAAACAAATTCCCAACAGTGCTGAGGCATGAATAGAGGTATTGTTCTTACAGGGGCCCGAATACCTCTGAAATATATCAGAGAATTAGCTCGTCATTTTTTTCTGCTTCCTCCTTAAAGTGTTTTGAAATGACTAATACATTACCAAGAAGCGGCTTCTTACATCTCAGGCAGACTAATTCCCCAGGGCTCCCATTATGTCGGCAACCTAAAATGATCAGTTAACAGAGTGTGTTAGCAGCAGTGAGGGAGTGAATAAAGCACTGAGAGAGGGGAAAGTAGAGTTCTGTGGCTTGCCTCCCTCCTCTTTTAGTAGCATGTCAAACATAATTATGCTCCTGTCATCTGCACCTACAAGACAGGATTTTAGTTATGATATCTTGCCTGGCATGTAGCTGCTGTTGACAGGCCCCTGTGACCCTGTTCCAAGCAGTCTGACTCTACAGATGACAGGATGCTGGCCTAGATGCAAGAATTAACCTTCCTAGGCAGAAAATATTTTACCAAGGGAAGAGGATAAAATGTTAGAGAAAGGCAGGTCACCTTGTGACCTGGTTGGTTCTCAATAAGCAGTTGCAAGAGACCTGACTTTGCACATTGCACATGAACTGCCTAGAAAACAGCTCCTGCTGGCGGACCAGGGCACGCCTTGAGGCATCAGGCTAGACAGCTTTGTGCTATCCACACCGTCCTACTCAGGTAAGCTGTTCTGTGAAACACACATAAGATGCCAGGCAACTGACAGGCCTTCCCAGGAGCATGAGCAGATCAGAGCGGTAAAGCAGCAAACATGAGCTATGTTACTCAGGCAAGGAGGAAGAAAGATAGTAAGTTAATAGAGAGATGTCATTATTCAAAGAAAATTGTCCATCTCCCTCCCAGTCCTCCTCAAGCTTTTAGGCAGAAAAAAGTCTGAAAAAATCACCAAAATTTTAAAATGTGTTTGTGACTTCTGAAAAAGGAAAAAAATAGATTACTACATATACACTGAAACAATGCTGTCTACATAATACTATTTCCCCAATGCCCTGCTACAGTTACCACTGTTGGCTTTTTTTTTTAATTCATTCAGATGCGATAGAGACCTCCAATGCCTTGAGGAAAGTATTTTTCAGCCTTGAGCGTTTGGTTTTGGGGTTGGAGAGCAAATTTGGCTCCTAAGCAGGAACCCCTCTGGGTTTAAAGAGACTGAGATTTTGCAAGTCATATACTTAAGCATGGAAAAACCTTGCTTTTAAAATTCCCTGATATTCGTCTTGCTTTTACTGATGACATATTCATTTCTAATAAGAAGCTGGCAATACAGATTTTATTCACTCACTTTACAAACCAATCTTCAGAGCATCTGAGGCTTCTAAGAATCAATGCTGATGAAGAGCTGCCTTCCAGAGGACATGCTTGAAACCGTGCTCAGTGATCTGCCAGTTTACAGGACAACATGAACTGAGGAAAAGCGAAGTCCTGGGAGAATGCCTAAGACCTAGAATTACCCACAAGGTAATGAAAACACACCTGATGGAAGGCTTACAGGAGAGCTACACTTGAAATTCTTACAGCTCAGCTCAGGTCAGCATGCAAGAGGCTGAGGAGCATCTGGGACATCAGATAACAGAAAGCTCACACTGGATGAGATCAGAAGCATGTTCTGAGCTAATGTTTCAAGTTCATCAGAGTTAAATAGCTCTCCCTGAAGAAGCTATTGACACTAATTCATGGCAGTTAGGCAACCACATAAAGCAGTTGGTCAGATTTTCTTTGGCAGGTTCATTATGCAAGAATACAGAACACCAAAAATAAATATTACAGAGAAGCGTGATGGCACAGCACGAGTTGAAAAAGCCCACAAGAACTCCCAAAAGCCAAGTCACGATCTGACTGTGCAGGTGATCCTAAAGAAGCAATAATAAAATCTTTATACACTACTACCATGTATTCTTTACAAGACACGTTATACAGGAAAATAATTCTGGCATAGTTTAGAATTTATCAAGTAAAAATGAGTGAGATCATCTTGCATATTGCTTTGTTTCTAATACCAAATTTAATATGTTACTCAAAAGACCTGAAATATAGGAATTCAAACCCCTCCTTAACAGAACTTTAAATAGCATTTTAATATGCAAATGTTGCAATTCTAAAAGTAATTTAGGTTAGCTCAATCCACATATTACTATAATTGCAAGGGTAAACCTCACATTGCAATTTAAAGGAAGAAAATACTTCTCTGGTCATTTTCAATGTTATAGACCCTTTGACAATGGGAACCTGATATTCTTACCATTCTCATAAGAAAAAAATAATAAATATTAATATGATTAGAGCACTCAGGGAGGCTGGTTAACTTGCTTATTACAGATTAAGTAGCCAAACACATCCAGTTGAATTACAAACCCTATGTGAAGGACAAAGACTTATTAGAAGTCTCATTATCCTGTGTCTTTGAAATTACCCTTTATAGAAACATGGAAAACTTGAAAGCCAGGAAAACACATGAGCTGAGTCTTGGAAGGCACAGCTTTCAGTTACTTAAAGGAATCTGGAAACTACAGAAGTAAACTCAAAGAAGGATAGGGTTAGTAGGGTGGCTAAAATTATAGAGCTTCTAAAACCTTGGAAATATGGAGGGCACTGCATCCATCATACAGAGGAGGCCAAGGTGGACCAGTATCATCACCATGAAAAATTATAGTGTTTGGAAGATATTGATGTCTAACATCAAAAAATCTTTCTGCTTATGGACAAAACTAGCCTTTATTATGGGCAGATGTGTTTGTCTTCTTTCTCCCTGGCTACATAAATGAGTAAATACAGGCTCTTTGAGGAATAAGGCCCCTAGTGACCCACAGAAATCCCTGTCTGGTACAACTGTCAATGAAGTAAGCTCTTATCAGGCACTAAAGTCTGGTGGACTGCAAACATGGATGGACTATTTGATAAATGAAGCACATATGTGTTCATGCATCTCTTTTGTCTTTACAGACTGGAGCACTTACTCTAGTTTTAATGCTGTCTTGATTATAATTCACACATTGGCCTCAGAGAGGCATCAGTGTTCTCTGGTAATTTTCGATTTGCTTTTGTCACCCTGGATGATCCAACAGTCTTAAATACACCTGATTAGTACTGAAACATTGCCCTCTAGTTCCAGAGCCTCTATTTCTTAGAATCTTATCTATGTTACCCAAACTGCATATGAAAGACTATACAGAAGATCCCAAAATGAGTTGTGCAGATGGTCTGACCTCTCAGCCTGTGGTTGCCCTTTGATATGAATGTAATACAGAACACATTTGGCATTGATGTTCTTGCAAGTTATATATCTACAAGAACATCATCATGTGGATAAGACAAGAAACACATTCAAATAGCATGGTAAATAGTCCAAGAAAAAAAAAAAATCTTAGCCACAAGGATACTGACCAGTTCACTAGGGCATTTTGCCATGGAGTTTAATATATCATGCATTATTTTTGTTATTGAAGTACTTTACTGATCTTCAGTAAACCTTCTCACTGAACATCACAATGTAGGTGCTTAACATCCAGCTGGGTGTGATAGATGTACAACTGCCTTATAATAAGTATATAAATTAATGTAAATTTCTATGTATAAGCAAGTGTCCTTAAGCTGAGTACTCTGTGCTCAGACTACAGTTTCGTAAGAGTGTAAGACAGAAAAGAGGACTCCTTAAATTTGGAATGGGCACAAATAATCCACTGGTTACAGGCTACACTGAGTTTCATAATAAAGTCCTTGCCTTTTCAGAGGTACACCAGATCACCTAAGCAGAGCGGCATACCTTAACTTTCACTTATTTCCCAAACACACATTAAAATTTTAATACAAACTGATACAGACTAACAAGTTAATGTAAACATTGTGCAAGTGTTTGGTAATCAGGGGCCAAGAGTACTCATTATTAGAAAAAAAAAAAGCTTTTGAAGTAGTGTAATACAGCCCTGCAGCTATCTTCTTTTTTCCTCACATACAACATCAATAAAAAACAGTTCTGATACTAAGACAGAAGGAAGAGAAAATGGGAGGACAATGTGAAGATTCACTGAATGTAAGGCCTTCAAACCAGATGTCAGAAGAGGAAAACTTAATAAAGTTGAAAATACTTGTTGGCTTTGTTCCAGGCTGTAAAGTTGAAAATACTTTTTTAAAAAAAATGCCAATTCAACCAATAAACAATAAATCAAAAAAAATTGATTACTTAAATAGACAGTGTAGAAGACTGACTAGAGAAGTGTTATATACTTCCTCCAAAAGGAATGCAACCAACATAACTAAGCCCTTTATCTTCCTGAAACAGAATTTCCTTAATAAAAGTAAATATAATGGTAAATCCTTTACCTTATTATCTGTCAGTTCAAGGGTTTTTTTCTTTTCTGAGAACAAGCAAATATTATGTGACACCATTAATCAACATGACATCTGTATGTTCAAATCAAACTTTCTCCTATGGTTTTAACTGTTCTCTATAACACAACACTATGCTGAAATAGCATCATTAATTTTTTTTTTTTTTTACTTTAACATTCTTAAATTATTATCTTAATGATTTCAAAGTTCTCTTAGTGTTAACAGCAGTATGTATCCTAAACCAAGTCATTTACAAGCTTCATAGCTTAGGTCACAGGTATAGAAAAAAACAGCCAGTCCCTTGCTCAAAAGGAAATGTAGGATGAATAATGACTTTTTATACATACATGTAAAATTAATTTGATGATAACTTCAAGCTCACTTAGACAATTCATAATGGTTGTTCTCTAGAGATTAGCTGGGCTAAATTTACTAAGGAGTAAGGTTATGCATTACCACATTTCTTTGCTATGTTTTAAGGAGTTATTGGTAGGAAGACTGCATCCCAGCCCTATATCTCTCTCTCCTGTTGCTACCTAAAAAGCAGTAGAAAGTAATTTGTTAGAGGAACAAATCTTCATTGATTTGCACATGTAGCTGTGGAAAGAACAAATTTGAGGAAATGTGAGCTGATAAGAAAGCCATACATCAGCTGTTTTCACTCGGTTCCTTCATTGGTTTCGACCCACAACGGCTTGCTGGAATTGTCTTGCTCTTATTTTTCTTCTTTTAATACATAATCTATCAGTCTGTAAAATGTGAATGGCCTGAGGCATCTTTTTCCAGAATGTTAATTTTTTGATTGTCTAATAGAAACATTTTCTTAACCTGTATTGCTCTTAAAGTTTCTATCACTTCTTTGTTGCTGTTATCTTTCAAAACTGTGGCCATCACTGATACATTTGGCATAGCACTTAGTCAGTATTCAGTTCACAGTGGATGCCATTATCACACTAAATGTAAAAATTTTCCAACACAGTGAATTTTATGACAAACCTGACAGTTTATTACTCTTCCTAGGTTAAAAAAAAAACATATATTTTTGTTTACAGCTTATTATTGCCTTGCTTTCCCTTGCTGTCTATGTAACTCTGACACGATTGGAAGGGTCAGTCTCTCACAAGCTCATTGAATTAGAGAGATTTGATGACATAAAAAACCAACTGTAAGCCTCACACAATTTCTAGATCTCTCAGGTTTCTGAATTGGAGATAGGTGAGGGCCAAGAACCTAGTGAGGAAGCTAAAAAGGACAGAAATTACAGACTTAAGGTTGTAATGCCTCAGATTCCTAACAAAGCTTCTGCTGAACAATAACAAAATGTGTTTTATAACAAATAGTTTACTATTTTTCTTTTGCTATGGAAGAGCAAAATATAATAAATTTCCAGTATAAATTGAACCTCCAAGTAAAAATATACTCCTTATAACATAATACTGTTTGGAGTTTTCAAAATAATATCATTCTAGTAGTTAGGAAAATATTTATCTTTTAAAATGTCCATGATTTTTGTCTTTGTCCAGATTTGAAAACAAGAAAAGCAATTCCAGGCCCTATTCCAGAAGGATTCAAGAATCTAGCTTTCTTTTAAGCAGAAATTTATTGATCATTAAACATAACATGAAATTAGTAAACTACATCTAAGTCTTGAATTATTTAACACTGATGACATCCTGTGCACCAGACTTGTCTACCATTACTTTTTCAATAACAATTATTTGAGGTGAATTAGTACTTTCTTTTTTTCTTTTCTGTTCACCACTAATTTAACAGCAGTCCTAGTCACACACTAATCTTCACCAATTTCTCTTATTTTAAATAATTCAATGCTGACAAAAGTGCAGGGCTGGTGACCTCTCTATCTTGATACCAGACCTTTGTGTATTCTCCAGTGGTGAAATATAAGTCCCATATAATGGATTTTATCAATAAACTATGCTAACTTTTTCTTGACTCCTTCAATAGTCTTTGCTTCTGCGTCTATTGAGAGTGTCAATAAGTTTTCATTTATCATGGCAGCTTAATACTTGCTATACATGGGAATATCTAGATAGTGTAGGTGAATATTTTTTATTTGTTAGAATAAGGACGACATTGGTAATTAAAAAAAAACAATCAGACTGGGCCAAAATGTTTTGAAATATCCAAGAGTGTTGCTGGTATACAGATTTTTCTGCCAGAGTTGTTTATGACCAATAATGTCAGATAATGAATCGTGACACGCTTTGGCATTACCCAACTGTGTCACACTGAGTATAGCATCAGAAAAGCTTGTTTCCTTTTATTCAGCATGTGAATATGTGAGAAAACAAAACAAAACAAAACATCCATTACATATGTATGCAAAAGACAAACAGAAATAAATTGTTCTGATTAACCTATTACGTAATTATGGTAAATTATTTGCTCATCTCAGATTTCCTTGTTAAGATAACTGGAAGATTTGGGAAGATTGTAAGAGATCTCATTTCTTGTCCTAAAATCAGACTTGCTGAAATAAAATAATTTCACAGTATTATAAGAAACAATGTTGATTCATTGTAATTGAAAATATTCCTTCTGCTATAGCTGTTTTAATACCTCAGTCTTGAAAATCAAGATTACTTTAGTAACCATATTTGGAATTAAACTAAAGTAGTCTATTTGTGCTGGATATCTAGCATACTGTATGAGACCAATATAAATCTATCTTTCTGTGGATTGGAGTCAATTAACAGAAATGTCTCACTGCAGTCTGCAATCTGACTGACAATTTATTGCAACCTGAGCAGAAATACTGAAGAGAAAATGGAGACAGACTCTGATTTGTCCTCATCTGACCATGAGTATTTTATACCTGTTGTGTGAGAAGATGACTTAGCATTTATGACTGTGAATTGAATAGCAAGAAGACCTTTAACTGTTGAGATATTTAACAATGAGTCTGAGCATCTCTTGATAGATCAAGCCATGTAAGTAAGAATCTAGCACATTTGGGGGGATTTAGAGCATGGATGCTGAGAGTCAGGACTCTGGTCTCACATGACCAGTCTTGATGTTGGGAAAGCCATGCCTTCCCTGATCACCCATTGGTGAGACATGTACCTTATTAGGGAGACACTATATGTAATTGGCACCAAAATCTTGAAAGGAACATTAATTTAACATATGAAGAAATAATTTAACCCGCACTGTTTAGTTTTCATTGTCCACTATGGTGCATAGTCACTTGCTAGAGAATAATGTCAAAAATAAGTTTAAGTAGCCTGGCTTTAGTTGATTTAAGACACCTCCTAAATATTGTTTAAAAAACATTTCACATTTAATAAGAAACACATTCTACTTCCTTAGGACACAAAAAGAAAAAAAAAAAGATTTTAAGTAGAACAGCAGAATCTCTCCATTCTACCTACACCCAGCTTGCTAAACAGAGAGTTGAAAATAGCTAGAGCTGAGAGGGAAAAAAACTGAAGAGTATTTTAACAGTGAAGTAAAACCACAACTAATGACTTTAGGAGACAGGAGCTAGGTGGACAAGCAAAGCATTACATTTTTAAATATATGATATTTGGCTTCACCTCCCAAGTAAGAGGGCTGGCACTGATTCAGAAAGGGTGGTCTGGCATGCTTGTGCCTCTGAGAGGGACCACACTGCCTGATGGAAACAACCACAAAAGCCGCAGCAAAAGCATAGCCTTCCAAAGGCAACAAGAAAGCACCAGACTGGCAATTAGACCATGCCAATGCTTGGCCTTGGCAAAGAGAAGGCAGGTATCTGAAATGGTTCATCAGTACAAAAGAGAGAGTAGCCCAGCAACCAGCAGATGGGACAAAATAAAGATGCCATCAGATCACAAAGGGAAACATTTTGAGCATGGATGACCTCCTCCTCTAGCAGCAATATAACAAACATGATAGGAGGTTCACACATACTTCTGTATCTTGAAACTAATGTTTTTATAGTGTTCATTGAAAGCTAAGACAGCTGTGTGAAACATCTTTGCATGTGAAATGCAAGGCACAGTACAGATTTTTATATCTATTTAGTCTCTAACCTGGAACTTATTTTGCCATACATGGTATGCTCTTTTCATGTCACTGGTTGCCAAACAACTAATATTTTAAGCATTTTCCCTTGTGCCATGTGATAAACTGCACTGTAGTCCAGATTTCTTTGTTGCAGATATCTCTGGAGCCTACAGGCACTGTGGCTTCCATAAACATCTGTTTTAAAATACTGTTTTTCCCATTTCAGTGTGAGTTTTCTTACTCTTCTGTTGGCTTGCTGTTTCAGTCCAATAACTTAAGAAAAAAGAATGAACAACTGTTGATGAAACAAGTGGTTAAGCAGGTCCAAGAGCTTTTAAATCTTACCTTTGTTGGAAACTGAAAATTTATCCAAACTTAACTGGTCATCTATTGCATATTTTCTGTATTAAAGAACACAAGAAAGTCGATTTTCTTGGAGAGTGCTGTATTAGCAGATACAGACTTTAAATGACAAAGTAATTATTTCTAGTTTCCACATTTCAGAACGTGGTCCTAAATTAGATGATGCATATCTCAGTCTTATCAAGCCTAAAGCAAAACATATCACTAGCAGCAGCATGAAGCCTCCCTTTAATTCAGTCATAATCTTCTCCTGGAAAACCCTTGTAGAAAAAAGTGATGAAATATGGGCTAGATAGTTGGTCAGTGAGGTGAATTGAAAACTACTAAATAGCTGGGCTCAAAGGGTCATGATTATCACCACAAATTCCAGCTAGAGTTTGGAATCTGCGGTGCAGTACTCCAGGGATGGATACTGGAGCCAACAGTATTTAGTATCTTCCTGAATGACCTAGATGGTGGGCCAGAGTGCATTCTCAGAAGGTTTGCTGGTGATACAAAACTGGGAGAAGTGGTTGATACACGAAGACAGATTTGCTGCCATCCAGAGCGACCTGGACAGGCTGGAGAAATGGGCTGACAAACATAAATTCAATGAAAGCAAATGCAAAGTCCTACAGTAAGATGGAATAATCTTGTATGACTGTACAGGCCAGTGGCCAACTTGCTATGTAGAGGGTTACAGAGAAGGACTGAAGGGTTCTGTTCCACACCAAACTGTACATGAGCCAGTAATGTACCTTGCAGCAAAGAATGCTGGCCCACATGCAGGGGCTGAAATAGCCAGCTGGTTGACAGAGTAAGTTCCGTAGTGGGTCACCAAGGTGGTCAGGAGGCCAAAGTGCATGATATGAGAAGATAGAGAACTGTGTTTGCTGAGGTCTAGGAAGAAAAGGCTAAGGGAAGATCTTATTGCNACATTTGTACGTGGGTGTGGTCAAAAACTGGCACAGGTTGCCCAGAGAGGTTGTGGAGTCTGCCTCCTTGGAGATATGGAAACCAGCCTGGCCATGGCCCTGAGCAACCTGCTGAGCAACATGCTGCAGCTGACCCTGCTTGAGCAGAGGTGGGACTGGGAGACCTCCAGAGGTGCCTGCCAGCCTCAGCCACACTGTGTAGTTCTGTAACTGTGTGAACATGGTGGAGACTCATCAATAAACATACTGTTGTCATTTTTTTCTGACTGATTCTGAATGTCAGAATTGCTCAATGCTTATTTGCTACTACATCCAACTTTTCTGGATGCCACCAGTTGTCACCAGGCCAGGGCATGCACCATCTAGGTGCATTCAGGTACAGAGCTGTTAACATAGGTTCAATTGAGTTTTCGTCTTTTATTAAATGAGCATGGAAAGCTGGTGAATATATCCTGTCCTACGATGACTACTGCAGAATAAGACATTCTTCGTCTTTTCTAAAAGAAAGCTGAAATACCAGTGTGAACAGGGCTGCAAAAGAAAGTTGTGGGAGTATATTTCATAGGTAGGCCAGTAAACTCTAGGAAGACTGCGAGCTGTACAGTTTATTTATTTGTTTCTGCCCTATAAAGGTAGCATTGACATGCATGCTTCCAGTCTGTACTTTACTGGGCAAATTTTTTTTCATTTGATATCTTCATTAATAAGCCCTCATGCTAAATTATATGCTTACTAACTTTTTTTTTTTCACTTCATCCTTCACAATGTCATCGTTGTCATCCCAATATCCCATTTTTGTCTTCAAAGATGGATCTCTAGTTGGCTTTGAAAGATAAACAGCAACTAGAATACACATTTTTCTGGTAAACTTTTTCTAACTTCACTAAAGTTTTTGAGGGCACCACTTAAGATGCCTTGAAGAAACTTGATTTGCAGATAGTAAATCCAGACTCCTTGAGGAAAACACTAAACATGAACCCAAACACAAAAAACATTGTCTTAAAGTTGAGTAACCAAAACCTGACTATCTAGTCAGGCACTAGTCATCTCTGAAACTGCCAATGAAATCACTCTTCCTTCTAGCCACAATTACTGGATGATAAGACCTACTTTATTCTTTACTGTCCAGCTTGTCATATGGGCAATTTGAATGATCATACCTGCAGTACAGAATGCCTTCAGAATCTTTGTTTCCTTTGGCTGGAAGTCCCATGCTCATCACTGCAAGATTTTGTGGGAGAGATAAAACACAAGAGCAGAAGCAGACTAGAGCTGTGAGGTCATCAGAATGGGCTTCAGTATCTTATTAAATCATTCCTTGGTACAAACGCACAATTTTTCCTTTCTAAAGCTGACATAGAAAGTGGATGTCAGTATGAAATTCTAAGTCAATCACATGAATGGTTATTTATGTTCAAAGGAGTGGCAAGTCTTATTTATTTTAGTTGGAGAATTCCAAGTCAGATGCAAGCTGGAAAAGCTATATATAATTTGTGATTCACTGTCAACTTTAGAATCAGGGCCAGGATTTCCTGAAGGGGTAGAAAAGGAGGAGGCAGTAAGAATGCTCCGATGATCAATTACTACATATATGTGCAACAGCATTCCCTTTTCAGAGAGGTGGTAAATTCAAAATGAAGAACAGTTCTGCAGAACAAAACCTGACTCATGTTGGGTGAAGCCAGAATCCCATGATGTATTGTTAGCTAGGGAATGTGATTAATGTAAAGAATGCCAAAATAGGGAAAACGTGCTTTTTTGAGCTTTAGCACATAAATAGGAAACACAAAATATGCGCAGCTTCTACTAAAATGTGTCCAATACCTAACTTTTATACGAAATTACTATACTATAGTTTATTTCACTTGAATAATCCTGTTAGTCATGGGTTTATGTGTTCACCTTAATGACTGTTGGAGCTGTACACAACACAAAAACAATTTGGCCATGCTATTTTTCAAGATAAAGTTATTGTTATGTTATTTCTGACAAAATTTGCCAATATGCTTTTCTCCCACAATTTAACAGAAATACTTAATGTACATGAGGGATAATATTTTTTAGTTAGCTGAAGTTTTTAACATCTGTTTATGTTAGCTACAACAACTCCAATCACATGCTCCACCACAAGCTGACACATATTTTCACAGACTTGATTCTCCATAGTTTTTAGGTAATGATGATCACAGCTTTCCTCCATGGCCTGTTTACTTGGTTGTTTTTAAAATTAATGTAGACCAGCAATATCCATTTCAAATACTTGTGCCCTATCATTATATACAGGCAATTTTAGATTTCTAGTGTGAGCACATCCCCTTCATCATGTTATACTGTACATCTATTTAGCCTTTTTTGTTTGCTGAATATCTTCATTATTACCATGACTCTGTAGCATAGCTGAAAGCGAGTGATTTTCCTAACTCTGTGCTAATCAGCTTTTACATATCTGCTTTTACATATCAGATCCAAAAAGTACTTCATATTGTCTTTTTTAACTTAGAGATAAACCTATAGAGACGCTAAATTAGCCTAAGTGCAGCAGCATGTGTGTGCATGTACACATGTGTGCAGGTGAGAGACAGCCTGCACACAAAGAATATGAAACAGCACCCCTTAGTGTCCAGTTGGATCAGTTGCATGAAAACCATTTAAAAAAAGGAAACATTAAAAAATGAGCAGATTTGAATTTATCACAGCCTCTGAAAACAGACTTCCTTCAAAATCAGTGCTATCGTAGAAAATATAGTGGGAAAACACAAACTTTTCAATACCTACTAGACCTACATAACACACAAAGAATACTGCTGTTGTTTATAAAATGTTAAAAAAAATATAATTGGACTATATAAAGGCCGGTAGTATCAAAGGAAAATGTAAAAGATTCTTAAAGGAGATACCTGATGGTGAAGGTTCTTTTCTTACAAATTAGGGCAACATCAAAGAAAACTTCTCTCAGAGAAGCTCCATCTATTTGTGGACTACTCCCCAAAGAGGGATGGTAGAAAGACCAAATCTTAGCAACACCAACATCAGTTTTATGTATGTTCCTGACTGCGATGCTCAGTTAGCAGATGGCTTTCTTTTCTATGAACTGAATTCTCATAGTGGTGAATAAAATTAGCTTCCTCTGCCCTTAGCAAGAATATCAGATTGGCATATGATACCTACACTTTTGAAGATCAGGATTTAGGCTTTTTCAGACTAATTTATGTTCAGAAAAAAAAAAATAAATTAATAATTAGTTAGCATAAGAGGCAACAAATTGTTAAAAATAAGTTTATGGACATGAAAAAGATCATTTTCAAGGACCTTTCCCAAATTCTGGTTACTCTGGCTGACAAAAAAAGTCTTTTTTTTTTTAAACAGGATGTTTTAATAAATGTAGGCTGCATACTTAAAGCATAGGAAATTTGATTCAAATGATTTTTCTTGAGAATGAGAAGTGTGTCAGAATTAGTGCAGTAACACTAGGCCAAAGGAACACATAAATGGAGGAATAATTTGCACAAAACAGAGTTTGTGAGCAGAATTTCTGTCTGATTTTTGTAATGACCAAAACTGAGAATGATCCCACACAGAAATTCGTTGCTTACCTACTGGCAAATGTTCCCTTCCCATGGGCTTCTCCACAATGTGTCTTTGAGGCCACTGGGCCTCCAACCCTTCTAGTGTATGCCTTTTGAACAGAGCACTTAAGATACACAAACCATATACTACCAGTAACTGTTAATCTAGATCTCAAAAAGATAACACTTAAAACTTACTTTTCCAGCATCTTCTTTAGGACACTGAAGGTAAAATTTATGTAGTAGGGAATGGAAACAGAGCTAGGAGGAAATGAAGGGATATGAGCAGGTATTGTGTAGGCTGAAAAAGAAGTTCTGATTTTTCTGTCATGCCATTCAGATTGGTCCCAGCCTGAAGAGCAGCAAGCCATTGCAGCCCAAGCATGACAGTAGCCCACAGATGCATACGAAAGTGTCTGTCTCTTTGTCCAAACTGAACAAAATGTATCACCTAGGAAAAGCAACAGACAGGATAGAACACATCAGGGTGAGAATATATTATCCCATTAAACACTTTTCCAAAATCCATATGATTATGTTGAGAAGGAGGTATGCTGGGCTCCTTGTTATGTAAGAAATGGTTTCACAAGCTTCCAGGTCTGAAGAGCTAACCTTTGTTCTACCATAGCTTTCAGCTATAATGTATACAGAAAACCACTAGATAATAAGAGCCAAGTTAGAAACAGTCCATTTTGGCTCATATTTCTGGGGTTTGTTTTGGATTGCATTGTTTGGGGTTTTTTGTTGGTTTTTGTTGGGGTTTTTTTTCATACAAAAGGCCATTTTTCATGTTCTTAGAAGTACCAAATTGATACCAGGGACAAGTTACATTCTCTTACTACACCTACATCTCCTTCCTCCTGTTTGTCACCATCACCTGTGACATCTGAATAAAAGGGTTTTTTTCTTAACACCAGCTAGGCCAATGCAGTTCTGCAATGTGCACTGCCTTTGGAAAGTAATGTAATACTGACTTGTAGCATATATAAGTCTGTGTGCATTCCAAGATACTGAGAGCAGTCATCCCCTTATTTCATATGACCTGAAACTATACAGAATTCAGAGTTTCAATACACATCAAAACATAATTGCTGAGATTGATAAGCTACTGATCTAATCTTTTACATCAAATTCTGTTAAGTCTTTATTAATAAAAAATATTGAAGTAATTATTGATAAAATGATAAAGAATAGGCTTTTTTTCAAAGAATTTTGATCTGATTCTGGATGCAAAACCAGATACACAGAAAAATCTACATAAAAGCTTCTCAGTTCTGAGAAGAAAAGACATCAAGTTTAATCTGTCATATTTCTGGAAACTACCTGGTACATTGACCTTTCATTCTTATTTTTATTTTGTATGTCTTGAAATGTAAGCTCTAACAAATATATCAACAATATTGCATCAATTTTTTTTTGTCCTAGCCTAGAAAAAAACCAGATCATTCACTCTCAAATTCAAAATGAGATACTGTAAAACAAAAGATATACTTAAGCAATAGGTACATAGCAGCTCTGCTTTAAAAGCAATGCTATTCTGTACTTTGCTTTTTTTTTTTTTTAATCCTAAACTGTGCTAATCCTGTAACTGGTCTCTAGACAGGTTAAAAAACTCATTGAAAACATATCATCAGAGCTATTATTCAGTCTCAGACAGGTATATACTATGATCAGCCCTGAACCTAATTGATATAATATGGACTCTAAACTGCAAGTTCAGAGAATTATCTTAATATTTCAATCAGACATGCAAACATGCCTTGTCCCTCAGAATCTATAACTCAGAGTTATATGGTTGTACCTCCCATGTAGAAAGGTGGTGCTGTGCCTCCAGCTGTTACAAAGAAAGTGGTTCCTGAAGAAAATCTTTATATTTCTAAGCTCTTGGTTAGATGTTGAAGCTCAGAGAAAAAGATTACAATCAGAAAAACATGCAGAATTATTTTTCCTATTTCAAGGCAGCAGAAGATCCTTCTCCCAGATTTAAAAA
>VZTL01011152.1:14220-25976 GCA_013400535.1 Scopus umbretta
GAAGTTTAAATATGTTTAAATGGTACCTTATTGCAGTCAGTACAAAATTAGAGGATAGTAAAAAGGAAGGCTGATGGTACCAATCTGCTTGGTGACTTTCAAAAATTAGTACATGAAAGTCTGTGGGTAACAACAATGAAGTTAGGTGTAATCAGACTGAAACAACCCTCATCCAGAAAAGCACTAAGTGCTCACAGTTTGTGGTCTCCTGTAGTCTGCTTGATTTCCCCGACTTCTTGGGGAGTTTTGTTCTTCAGTGTGCCTGTGAACACAACTACTTATTTGCTAGTGTGCATATATTGGAATTTCTATTTCAGTCCATTTTCACTCTATCATAAACTATTCCATTTGTTGGCTTGTTGTTTTTTGTCTTTTCAGATGCTGGCATGAAGCGTGCTGCATCTCGTGTGACTCAGATATGCCATGTTTCCTGGGAAAAAACAGCTAGCCTCAGTCAAGAGTATGGCAAAGCAAATACTTTTTGTAAATCATCCAACTGTATTTTTTTTTCATTCCCTTTCTTGACATTCCTAACACATTTATTTATGTTTTTTCTAACTCTGACACTATTACTTGGAATTCTCATTTTTTTTACACTGCCATGTGTCCTTCTTCCAGAGGTCCCAAAGCCTTTCAAACATCAATATATATATCTGTGGTAGCCAATGGCCATCTGGGCAAAGAGTTTGAATTCACTGCCTTGGTAAATGGTGAAGCTAGTGTCTTTAAATGATGGATTTCTGGAATATAATACCTCATAATATCCTAACCATTTTCCTGCAGAGGCCATCATATTCAGTTTCAGTCATAATGAATTACAGGTATTAATCACAATTAGATACTTCATAAGGCATATTTGCTGATGTATAGGTAGGTAATACATGGGTCAGTAGACAGAGACACTTAAAAGCTACCCACTGAGTCAGTGTGGAGTTTAATCTGTTGTTAAGTCAAATAGTTACATGAGGTACAAGAGGTGAAACTAGTTTGGCAAACTAACTTTTGTATCTTCAAAAGCAGACTATTAAGACTACTTTCTGAATGAATCAGAAGTGAACATGTGCTTTAGCAGGGGAAAAGGGAAATAAGCAAAGTGGATACAAGCTGGTTGTAATCCTAAAGGATTTCTTGAGTGGTTATATTCCAAGAGATCCCCTACTTCTCAGGTGCAACCTGAGGTAAAAAGTGTGCACTAAGACTAAATTCCTGGCAACTGAATCAGGAAAGCACATGCAGTAAGTTTCTCCCCAGACATGAGGACAGAGGTCTCTCTCATTTACTCTTCTTGCAACTAGATTCACTGTGGTTTTCTTTCTGTATTTATCTGTTCCACAAACATTTTAATTGCATCATCCATTTGGATCACTGTAAATTAATATATTACCCACTTTGACTGAAAATTAAGTTGAAGATAATGGTACTTTTCCAAGGGTATGATAAACCTAAACCCCTAATTTATAGCACCATTTAACAACAGGCCGGCTCCCAAATATTTATCCTAAGCTATTCAGAGAACATGGAACCAGGATAAAGTGGTTTATGATACATGCTCAAGGCAGGAGGTACCCATAATCTAACTCAACAATACTAAGTAGAGAGTACTGAGTAAAGAGCATTCATTCATATGAATGAATTAAATGTGGGTAAAGGTGGGAACTCCAACAGAAGCTGCCAACCTCCCCCTTACTGCATTATGCTGACTATCAAGATCACAGAATCACAGAATGGTTGAGGTTGCAAGGGACCTCTGGAGGTCTTCTGGTCCAACACCCCTGCTCAAGCAGGGTCAATCACAGAGGGAAAACAGGGCATGACAGCCTAGTGCACAGAGACAGAGACCATAGCGATCACTGAAATCACAGTTTACTATGATTTGAGAAGGGGATGCATGATACTGAATGTGGATTATAAAAAGTATTGAAATAGCATTTTAGCAAACAAGGTCAAAAGAACAGCTTCTATTATATGATGACCCAGGTTATATTAAGTAATGAAAGCCAAACTGCATTCTCTGCCTTTTATTCAGTCTGAATGGGGTTGATAACAGGGAATATGTAGCAAATGAAATTTCCTGAAAGTGCTCCCTAGAGTTTATTTTGTGGAAAAGGTAAGGAAATTAACATTTACTTAATTAATTAAAAGGGAGAATGAGTGTTCAAAAGTGCCCAAGACAAAGCTGCAGCATTTGTTGGAAAGCATAAGCTCACTCTAGATTTGCGGTGTAGCAGAGCTAACCTTTCAGACTCCTATACCAAATCCAGCAAAACAATAATTTCCATTCATACTGCATATTAAAAAAAAGCTATGAATGTAAAAGAAGAAAAAAAATCTATGGACCTAAAGCAAGCTATGAATCCAACTTGTTATTATGTGTCTGCTTTTTGATACACTTACAGTCAATATTTGCATTCTTTGTTTCATAAGGGATGGAACGAAATCATTCGGTTGAGTTCTCTTAACTTCTGCCACTACCTGACTGCAAAAACCGATGCAATTTCCACATAGTGGCACTGACGTTTCTAGAGACTGGCCTGATTGCTTCCTCTAAAACTGCTCAAAACTAGCTTCATTAGTAACAATGAAAGGTTTAGACAAATAAAAGGCTTCTAAAGGAATGCATGCATATTTGAGCATTTTCCCAACAGTCTAAAATAATGTATGGCTCCCTCAGTCCTTATGTTTTTAAAAAACTTCACAATTAACAAACGTCTTCATAATTTCCTAAAAGTATTAAAATCATAAAGCCATTTTAAATCATAAATCATTAAAATCATAAAGCCATTTAGTATGCTTCCAAAAAGCCAGCCATAACAGGTCCTCCTTCCTAGGTGAGAATACTGTAGAGGGTGGGTTCAACAATTCTTGTATAAAAACCCATACATATGCTTAAAATGTTTTCTGCAAGAAAATAAATTTATACTAACCAGTAAGTTTATTTATGTTTTGACTGGATGGTAATTAAAAGTTATGTACCAGCAGACACAAGAATTTAAGATAGCGTGTTAGAAAATTTTCTAAGAATATCTGATAGCAAAAGGGGACAAAGTAGATGCTTTTTAGTGGTTCTATATATGGTCTATGAATCAGCAGCTCCTTCTCAAAAATCAAGACCATAGTAAGTACTGAATTCTAAAATACGCCTGCTGTCACTAAACCTGTACAGATCTTTGAGTAAATGATATTGGCATTCTCTCTACAGAATCACTAGGCCCACTGATAACTGGTTTATGTGGAATGAATGATGTTGTAATAAACATTTCTAGAACCAGGGATTATTTCCAGGTAGTGTAAGCAATTATGCTGAATTTATAGGAGTTTCTTTCCTATATTCATATTATTTAATGCCATCTATATATACACTTATGTGTGCAAAATTTGAAGAGATGATGGAATAGACTGAATGTAGTACAGCAACTGCTATACCATACCAAAAGTAGGTTCTAAAGAAAAATTCCAACTTCATTTTCTTTCTTCCTATCAAATCCAATCAACCTCATAATTCCACTCTTGATTTTCATGTAGCCCTCTGAACTTTAATGCTGGGAAATAAGCTATAGAGGAAGAAAGGTAAAACAAAGTGATAATAGCAGTGTTTAATAAGTAGCAACTAGGTATTATATAAGGTGATAAATATTGTATTCAAGGCCATTCCTGACATTTCTTAAAGTACTTGTCTTCACAAAATTAATTATGAAATTATCCAAAACCAAAATAAAAAGCTTCATAAATTATGCATTGCTATGATTTGCACTAGATCATCTTTCTCCATTACCTATTTGTACTAGGCCGTCTTTCTGCCATTGACTACGAGACCTAGGAATTATTATGGAGCCCAAGCCGAAGACAGGAACCAATCTGCCTGGGTGTTGGGAATTTCATTGCAGGTACAATGCAAGATCAAATTATGGAAACAAAAAACAAAAGTCTACTCCTTGGGCAGATAGAGAAGACAGATTTTTTTCTCTCAAGGTACAGATGTATGTAAAGATGCCTTACATGTGTCTCAGCAGACAAAGGGCAGTTCTCTTAATGGGACAGTGGGAATATATGCATAGCAGTGGATAATGTACTTTCTTTGTAGCCAATCCCTTGACTTTGCTCCTATTCAAATTCTGAGTAAAAGCACTCATATATCTGTAGAAGATTTGGACAGATTTACATTTAGCAGCCTTATTTTGCATTGCTCCATTTCATTTTTGCAGTCCAAAAACCAATTTGAGAAACAGAATTTTTCTAGTAAGGTTAAAGAACTCAAATGATATAAATAAAAAATAACTGGTGAAAAGATTACTATGAACTTTTGTAACTTCAGGTGATACTTCTGTGCTAAATCAGAGCAGATTACTGAAAACGATGATGGCCCATCAATTCCAGCTGTCACTTTGCTTCAGGCAATTGACCTCTAACTGCTGTCTCCTAAGACGACAGAAAAGCCCACCGTGTACCTAGACTGCTGTACCATGAGAGTGGGACAAAATTCGTCCTCTGTCTCTAGTGGCAATTATGGTATATCCTAAAGCAAGATGATCAATATATCCCTCATAACTTAGGCAAAAACAGTCTCCCATCTTGCACAATTCTAAATATTTATTTTTAATTCCTGCTGAACTACTTCTGCTTCAACCTCATGGCAGGGGGTGGAAGCCTGTTACTCCATGTTTAGCTGTGTTGTGTATTTTCTAATGGAAACAACTCTATTTTTTTGAAAGGTTTTCTTGAAAAAAGTGAAAAAAAAAAACCAATTCTGATGACTTAACCCCAAAATTAGTTTTAATAATATGGATCTTTTCATCAGTCTCTGATTTTTATTCTATACAGTTTTACTTCTGGCAACTTTTTACCTATTTTTGGTAATTATTCTACTTTGTATACTTTAGCATTGTACATCAAATTCCTAACATACATTTGCACAGTATGTGTAAGCAGAAAATCTACTGATAGACTGTTCATATATGCAATCTAAAAGTATTGCATTTACCTTCCACCTGTTGTGCAAAAGTCCTCATTATGTGGATTTTTTCCTATACTCCCCTCCCCCTTGTATTAAGAAATACCTAATACACAAAGCTTTAACTTTTTAATTTAACTTTTTTAATTTAAAAGCACAATGAAAACTAAAAAAAATAATAAAAATTAGGAGGCAGTCAATATCAAAGCTATTTATTAAGGAACAGCTATTTAAGCAGCCAAACTGCCCATTTTACAGGTGTGTATATGTCATAGGAGCACCTCTCTGTGTGTCAATATGTACATGTACACAAATAAAAAAATATGTCTTCTATTTAAATACTACTTCTACTGTAGTTAACATGAATAAGATACCTCACTGCAAGAGCCAGGAGCCAAGAAAATTGACCTTTCTTATTTTCCTAATGAGTAAAGATGTAACTTTCTTAAAATAAATAATCAAATATTGATTGACAGGAACTCTCTCCATAAAAAACAGACAATGCTTTTGAAAGTTTTATCTTCTTTTTCTTTAATTTAAAAAATATTATTTTGTATTCATATGCAAAATGTTTACCAATGTATGTTTACCAATGTTTACCAAAAGTAAACATGCATGTTTAAAAAAGATCTTTGTCTTTATGACTGTTGTTTCTTTTTTAAAGCTATCATTTTGAATAGTAGAATTGCATTGCAATGTAGACTGATTATGTTTTAATCCTCAGTGGCCTTCTCAAATAAATAAACAGTAGGATAGTGATAAAGAAGCTTTCATTTCATGAACAATAATGTAATTATTAATGAATTGAACTGATTTACAGAAATGTGATACATTAACAAACACACATGAAAGCTACTGCGGAAAAGACAAGCTTTTTAAAATGCATATGGAATAGCAGAAAACAAGTTGGACAGATAATGACCACAGGAAATGACCTTGAATCAAATGACAGAAAATTAAGGTAGAGTCAGTGATTTAGATTTCAGGGGAAATCTTTATCGGTGTGCTGCAGTATAGTCTCTGAAAAGAGAACAGGAGAATCAAGAGTGCAGACAGGGGAGAAAAACTCTCATTAGACACTACATTTCTACCTTCCCCGTTTGTAAAGGCATATTTTGTCTTTAAATGATGCTTACAGAATAAGATTTGTTATGAATCTAATATGAAGACTACACATTCAGGAGCCTCTACAGGGACAAGCAGCCTTAAGATAAGAAGGAGGGGGAGGAATTTAGACATTCAAATGAAATATTGATTACCAGATCTTAAGGAGAAGAGTAGAAGCGAGTAAAATAATAACATTCACCTCCACAGAATTGGTGCTAGGTATCAAAATATGGACAATGAGAAGGAATGCTTTTATTAGGGGAACAAACAAGATTGGTGCATTAGAACAGCAGAAAAGGTTCTTATCTTTAGCCTTTTTTGCCCTTATCTTCCCTTCAGAGGAGGGTGGTGGTAAAAAAGTAGAGGAGGAGAAGAGGAAAAAACATCTCAAGCAAAGAATTCAAACTTAAGTTAATAGGACTTTGTAGGTTAATTAAGGGTAAGGAATGATGTTTATTGTTAAGCACACTCCCAGGAATTAATTTTATTTTATCTTTTTGTGTTACTCACCTAACAGACTACAGAACAGTAAGACTCTTAGCAAATGCCTGAATCCAAAACACACTGCTATGGCACTCAGAAGTAACCAGAACAGCCTCATGTGCTCCTTTAGAGTTAAGATCACAGGGATGTGGACCAGAAGGAATTTTCCAGCAACCTATGACAGATGGGAAAATCCCTTGGCAGGAGGCACATACCTAAATCTCTAAGATTCAAAGAAAACTCACGGCATGCCTACAGTTATTAAGGAAATGTAGTATTCACACACAGAAAGAGACAGTCAAAGTTCTTCTGTTAGGGTCTTTACTGAATGTGAAAATGCAACAATTTAGCTAATAAGCTAAAAACATTCCTAGAAACAAACACCACCTATTTTTTTTTTCCAACATGAATTTTATATCTTTGATCCTAATTAAAATAGACCATTAAAACAAGTTTTATAACTGTTGCCTTATTACACCTTTTTTCAGGCAAAAAATGTTTTCCTTCATCAAACAAAACAGAACTTTAGGAAGCAAAACAGGAAAAAAAACCCGACCCCAAAACAACTGTGACAGGGAGCAACTGCAGACCACTGCCAGTGTCATATTTCTGCTCCCAAAAGGCAAACAGTGTTTACTTGGTTGGTCTAATAGACAGAATCACTAACTATGCACACGTGCACAAAGGGAGAGGGAGGAAGTCAGTCACACAGAACATAACAATCCGCTGGGACACAAGGTCACATCTAGTAGTGTAACAAAAGAAATCATTCCAATCAGGTTGTTTTGAAGTGAAATAGCTTGTGCCCTAGTGGAGCCCAGTCAGTTCCATGACAATGGCCAAGTCACTAATTCAATAAAAAGTCATAAAAACATTGATTTCCAAGTTTTTTTCCTCACTGGCTGTTGCTGCTTACTGATTCTTGTCTAGTGTTGAACAAACATGGCAATGGACCAAAATCAATTAATAGAAATACCCCTCACTGCTGCCCTTGGTTTTTGTATACGTTAACATGGAACTATAAATGGAAGAGCTGTATGACACTATGATATTTCTTGATTTTCCTTTGTCTTAAATCTTGTCCTATCATTTATTCCTACATTGCTTTACAGTGTATGTAATGCTGTCGCATTAATACTTACATACTCCTCTTCCATGTAGTCACAGACAGACAAAATGCAAGGCAAAAAGTCAAACTGGATGCAAAATATAATCAGTCTTGCTGGAATAAAAGCAATAAAAAAAAAATACCTCCTAGCACAAAATATGTAAGGCATAACATTTTAGCACAGGGTAAGTCCACAGGATAAGTCTGTGAAAGAAAGTTTTTGTCAAATTGTTTCACTGAACATTTAGATTAACAATGGAATGACTTTTAATTTTTTATATTCTGTGGTTATATTTGTACAGGTGGCTCCAGAAAAAAGTATAGAAATTAACAACTGTTAGTTTAAAGAGCACCTTTATTTTTGTTTCTTCTCTTTGGTTGAAAACATTCACTGATCCACTTGCTACATGGCTACATACAAACCCAGACATTCACCTGAATATCCTTTATACTAAATATATGTGTATATATATATGTGTATGTATATATGTATGGATGTGTGCACACACACATGCGATGTGTGATAACCTATGGGACAATGAAGGGAGGTGCAGGCGCTGAAAGGGGAGGATTTGATGGAAAAAGCATGAATTCTACCGATTTGTCTATGGTCCTTTAATAGACATAGAATGAGACAGATACACACACAAACCAGAATGAGACAGATAAAACATTATGCTGGTAGTTTAGTGGAAGCCAGAAGAACAGCAAGACATTATAACCAACAGGACATCACCACAGCCTAAACAAAGCCATGCCAAAAAGGCAGCAAAAATGAACCGAGGGATGTAAATTCTAGCAATTAGAAGTCATGGGACACTTACGGACAATATAAATGGGAGACAGAAAAAAAAGAAGTAATCCTGTTAAACTGTCTTCAAATAAGAAGTGAAGTTGAAACTTCTTGGTAAAGGAGCAATCAGTGACAATCATTAGCACATTTCACTCTTATTACAAGTTAATGTAACCCAGGAAACAGTATTTCTCATAGTGAGGGCTGGGTTTTTTTTTTTATGGAAAGGATACTGCTGCTCTGTGCACTTGGGCTATCAAATCATTCATCTGTTATTGCTAGCAGTCTCTGGATTTCTCCCTGGTCTCCCCTCTTCCCCCCGATGCTTGGTGATACAAGAATAGAAAATTGCTAATGCTATAACAAAACTGGGTTGTTCTTTGCACCTGAAAGAAAATCTTGGAAATTTTGAGTCACCAGATTGATTTAGCTGCTTAGTCCCACTTCTTGCTCTCTTTATTCACCTGTGTGTCTGGGAGGTACAGATTGTTTCTGACTGCCAGAGTATAACCTTCCTAGGACATGTTATGATAGAGCAGTGCTTCAGGATTGAATCAAATATTGTAGAGAAGCAGGCATGGCTGAGACAAGAATCATATGAAATAACTGCATATAAATTTGTGAAGGTGCATCTGTTTTGTAGATACTATTTTAGGGAGCATATCATCTAACAGAAATTGCAGAAGCGATATTTTGGACACAGAGTTGAAGGTCTAAATGTTGAAAGGAACTGGCAGTTCCATTCAGTTTAAAAGAATTATTTTCTACCATCTCTAGAGCCGAAATGCTTCATACAGACACACTTTTTTGAATGAAAGAACATGATTCCCCTGGATTTTTGAAAGTTCTTCCTATTTTACTATATGGAATTTCTAGGTATCAAAAGGCTTTGCAAGGAAACAGTATTACTAAATACCTTGATGAATAGCTATGAATATATCTGAAGGAAATCAGATAAATCTTGACGGAAAGGTTTTTCTAAAGATAGGAAGTTCCCTTCAGTTCTCTTTTAGCTGGGGAGAATGAGCCTACCGATTAGGGAAAACCAAATTTTTGTGTATGTCAGAACACCTCTGACATTATGATCTCTGTGATCACACACCTGAAATTTAAGAGTAGACCACACACAGGGTGACAAAGCTGTTTTAAATTTAACTTTCAAAATAGTTACAAGAACCATGTTGTCATACCAGAGGAAAAATTCAGATAGCGATTTAAGATAGGATAAACTGTAGGGTACTGCTTGTATGGTAACCGACAATGAACGGCTTTAATGAGATGAAAGATTTGAAAGGGCTATTTGCAAACTGTCTAATAATAAGTAATTTTAGATGTCTGAAGGCCAGTCACAGGGAGAATGCAGTCGTTTATAGTTTTATAATCTTTGTGACATGGTGCCCTCCAGCAAGCACAGAATGGGTCCTATTTCAGTTGTTTTAAAAGACCTGAATGTATCAGAAAAAAGTTAGTCTCAGCATGTTAAAACAGCATGAAATACATTCCCTTGCAAATTGTTTACAGAAAAAATGTGTTTATGGAAATGTATCACTGATTAAAATTACTAAAGGTAAAAGACTCTCTCTGAGTCTTTTAATTGTATTTCTTCCTAGAGTGTGGCTAGTAAGGATGCTATTCTAAACTCCCACTATGAAAAATAATAGTAAAGTGTTTTTTTTCTTTGAACTATTTTCCCTAACTATTTTGAAAATTCTACTTTTTAAAAAGCTCATGGCTTCTTTGATGAACAAAATCAAACTCCACTCCTGGAATTTTGGTCTTGTGAACAGGCACAGATCTTTTGTACCTTGAAAACAGAACCTGTCAGAATTTTATCTTAAAAACACCTTAGTGAAGATGTTTTGATTCTGAAGATGATTGTTTATGCTTGCTCACTATTGAGACTGAACATGGAAACCTGAGTATTGTCAAGTCAACAGACCAGACTTTAAGGAAAAGTGGTAGGGCAAGTAAATTGAAACCTCAAATATTTTTCCTATTCCAATTAGTCAAAAACTTGTCAACTACTGTAAAAAAGCTTCTTTGTTTGAAACAAGAACTTTTCACAGTAAGTGAAATAACTTTCGTAATTTGTAAATTTCTTTTCTTAATTTAAGCTGTCATAAATGACAACTAGATAATTAACTTAGTCTAACACAATTAGTCAGAAGTTCAAAGGTTTGGATTAGAATGGTATGACTGGTGCCACTACTTTTCTGTTAAGCCAAGAGACCACAAAATTCTGGATTGCATCTAAGAGAACTAAAATACAGTGCTATTCATTGTATGTTACACATCTGTCCTGGTTTCAGCTTAATTCAGAGTTCATTTTCTTCGTAGTAGCTGCTATAGTGCTGTGTTTTGGACTTAGTATGAGAACAATGCTGATAACATGCTGATGGTGTAGTTGTTGCTCAGTAGTGTTTTCACTACTCAAGGACTTTTCATCTTCCCATGCTCTGCCAGGGGCACAAGAAGCTGGGAGGGAATGCAGGCAGGACAGCTGCCCCCAGCTGCCCAAAGGGCTATTCCATACCATAGGGCGTCACGCTCAGTATAGAAACTGGAGGAGTTGCCTGGGCGGGGGGGGAGTGATCGCTGCTCAGGGACAGGCTGGGCACCAGTCAGCAGGTGGTGAGCAATTGCTTTGTGCATCACTTGTTTTGTGTATTCTATTATTATTATTTTCTCTTTGTCTGCTGTCCTATTAAACTGCCTTTATCTCAACCCATGGGTTTTTTTGGTTTTTGGGGTTTTTTTCCTCCCAGTTCTCTCCCCCATCCCACTGGGGAGGGTGAGCGAGCGGCTGTGTGGTGCGTAGTTGCCGATTGGGGTTAAACCACAACAACATCGTATGTCATTTTGAGTTTTTTAATCTGCTGTATGATCAAAGCAATAGCAGGAGTAGGATTTGCTCCAGGTTCTCTTCAGGGGTTGGTTGGAAAAAGCCAGCATAGGAAAAGGGGATCTGTGTCCTGTGTCATAATGCAATAATACTGCAAAGTTCTTGTATGTTTACAATCATTGGACAATTTAGTCATAGCACAGAAGAGATGTGTGAAATAGCTTTCTGCACAAACTTCCTGGGTGAAAAAAGTGTAAAAACATTCATGAAAGTACTCACATTGAAGTGATTGAACTATGATATTTTTTCCAGAAGAAACATTTGACCTTCATATTTTAAATGAAAAATCTCCTCAAAATAAAGATTTTTGACTGTTTTGGATTTCACCCAGAGATTAAAACTTTGAAAGGATCTGTTTCAAGTTATTTTCACCTAGTTTTCAGCTTGGACACAAAAAAAAAAAAAAAAAAAAAAA